>PVHX01012680.1:0-58060 GCA_004024805.1 Geosciurus inauris
TTGGTACTGGGGATTGAACCCAGGAGCACTCGACCACTGAGCCACATCCCCAGCCCTATTTTGTGTTTTATGTAGAGACAGGGTCTCACTGAGTTGCTTAGTGCCTCGCCGTTGCTGAGGCTGGCTTTGAACTCGCGATTCTCCTGTCTCAGCCTCCCTAAGTGCTGGGATTACAGGCTTGAGCCACCGCGCCCGGCTTGCAACTAAGTTTTAAAATGAATGTGAGGGGCTGGGATTGTGGCTCAGTGGTAGAGCGCTTGCCTCACATGCATGAGGCACTGGGTTCGATCCTCAGCACCACATAAAAATAAAAATAAAATAAAGATATTGTGTCCATCTACAACTAAAAAATATTTTAAAAAAATAAAAATAAAAAAATAAAATAAAATGAATGTGATGCCCTTTGTGGGTTTTCAATATCTCAGATCAATCCTTGGAAGCAGCTTGCAGAACTTAATGTGATACGCACCAGAATGCAAACACACAACCCCAAATTACTTCACATAACGAAGGCCAGGAGAATCCTGTCTAAAGTCGATGTAACAAAAAAGCAGAAGTTTAAGTACATAAAAGTTTTAAGGGAACCTATAAAATATCTAAGAATAACAGCATGCGTAGAATCCTTGAGGGTGGCAGGTGCATAAATCAAATAGATGCCTGGCTGTCAGCTCGTCAGCATGCGGGGCCCTCGGGTGCCATTCACGAAGGCGAGGGCTCCTCTCTTATTGACTGAGAACCTGCAGATCCAGGACAGCTCCCGTGCGGGGCAGAAGCTCAGCAAATACCTGTGAGGCCTGAGTGGAGTCAACAAGCTACACGAGAGCAGCACCCACAAACCCCAGAGCTGAAGCCAGGAGGGGTGCAAGGGTCCCCGAGGGCAGGAGGCCCTCCACTCTGGCTGGCTGGCTCGGAGCCAGGGCAGCCACTCGCGACGATGACATCAGGTCACCTCAACATGGTCAACGCGGATCAAGGACCTATGTTGTATTTGAGGACAACAAATGGCTCCTTTTGCAACTTGGTAAAGAACAATCTGGAGAAGGTCGCTTCTCAGTGTCCAGGCCCCACGGGCCCCTCACACCTGCTGCAGTCTGCTCCACCTGGCACCAGGAGTGGGTGCCCACTGAGAGAGCCTGGCCAGGGTGCCTGAGCCAGGGTTTCTGACCCATTTCTGCCTCGGCATAGGGTGGGACCATCTGAATTCCAATCTTTCACCTGAAGGTTAAAACAAGCTGCCCTCTACCCCAGTGCCACCGGGCGGCTCTGAGGACTAACAGGAGTGAGTGCCCAGCACTTCTGTGCCATGCAGAGGCACAGCCAGTCCCCCACCTCGGCCACAGGCTTATGTCCGAAAGATCCTTTAAGCCAATTACACAGGCTGCTCAGGTTTCCAGTCAGCAAACAAAGGTGCTATTTTCCCAACAAATAAGTCCCTGATAATTTTAGACATTTGCAAAACTGCATGATTAAGCCCCTAATCCCAAGAAATGACTTACTGCAGAAGGGTCTGACTGAAACTGAGGTTAGGAAACCCCATGCTCCCCCATCCTGAAGAGAACTGGCACCTGCTCCCTGCGAAGGTGCTGAGAAGTCCCGCAGGGCAGGAACCGGCCTGAGGAACTAGGTGCTCACTGAAGCTTCAAGCATCCACATGTGGGTCTCCCCACCCAGAAGGGTGTGGCCGCTGCCATTCACTCACACATGCACACACGAGCGCTTTGCCCAAGGGCAGGCTTCCACTCTGACTCCTGGACATGGTGACGAATCGTGGACGCAGTGGGCAGCTACCCTATTGTTTTGCCAAGGTTTCGGAATCGATGAGTTTTCCCTAAGCAGCAGTCCAACGGCTTCGACCACAGCAATGGAAAGGGCAGCCCACCAGATCTGCAGGGCGGGGGCCAGACACACGGGGCAGCGAGCGCCTTCTCCCACCACCCTTCTTGGTGGTGGCGACCTGGGGAGGTGCCTGTCAATGCAGCAAGCAGATTCAGCCCAAAGGTCATTCACGTGGGCCTGTAATGTTGGAGTCCTTCCCGTTTTGCCCTAGAGAGTGACCAGCACTCTCTGGACCCCACTTGCCGCCCCCTCCCAGGGTCAGGTGCCCTTGGTCAGCTTGGTAGTGTGTGGCCTGGAGTGGACCCTGGGGGGCAAGTGGGGTTCTAAGCCTGCCATATGTCAACTTCAAGCACCCTCAGTTTTCTGGTCCAGCATGCACTTCAAGAGGAGCCTCAGTAAGCATGGTGTCTGAGGGTAGTCACTGTGGTCACTCTAATGAAAGCAGAAGGGCCTTCAGGGACAGCAGATATGCAGCTGGGCATCTAGGCATTTTCTTGCCCATCACAGATGGGTCCTGGGGATCTTGCACCCAAGTGTGAAGCAGAGAGCACTGAGGAAAACGGGGTCCACCTGAGACCGTGCCCAGGGCTATGGAGTGGGACGCAGGGTACTGGCCACCTTCTGTCACCCGAGGGTCCGAGCACTGCAGCAGATGTCTACCACCCCACCCTCCTGGGCATGGGCTCACTGCAGGCATGAGGAGGAGCCTGCTGTGGGAAGACCCTTGCCTCGACAAGTGAGCCGAGGGACAGCCCCCTCCCAGGTAGGTGGGACATCTGAGCTGCTGTGACCACCAGCGAGAAGGTGCCTGGGGAGGAGCCAGTGCTGGAGAGGGTGGGGTCGCCGGACGCTGGGCGTGCTGGGCCGTCCCCAGCTGGAGCCAGGTGTGCCCCCCGCAGCACCTCAGGGTGCACCCCTTCTCCTTGGCCCGCTCCCGAGTTCACAGACATGGCAGCCCCTCCTAGGAGGGGAAGCCTCTCCTCAGGCCCCACAGTGGAAGGGAGCTTGGGCTTTGAGCAGGGAGTGTGGCCAGTATCTCTTCCCAATGGTGGCAGGGATGGGACGGGCCCTTTCCCTGGGACAGCCTTGCAGAGAGGGCCATGGTGTGGCCAGGGACAATGGCAGTGGAAAATTCAGCCGTAGCCGGGAGGAGACGAGTCTGCAGAGGCAGGGAATGGCAATCTCGCCATGTCTTCCAGTCCTGAGCCCCAGGGAGGAGGAGGGGGCTCTGGAGGGCCTGGCTGGAGCTGCTGCCCCTCCAGGCGGACCACAGCAAGCCTCAAGAGCTTCTTCAAGCTGGATTCCACTGATGTGCACAAAGCCAGGCCTGGCAGGCTGGACATGCATTGAGAGAGGGAACGGTACCCACTGGGTGGACGAGAACCCAGGAGCACGTGCCAGGCAAGCCAAGCCCAGCTCCGACCACACCCCGAGGGGATGCAGCTCCGAGCGCAGCCCACGCCACTGTGGGCCAGAGGAGCTGACTCCTGAGGCTCCCCTGAGAGTGTCTGCCCACACACCTGCCAGAGCCCGGACAGCCCTGCCCCTCCCGACATGCCACACAGAGGTGCGCCCTGCCCACCACACCCGCCCTGCCCAGCTGCTGGGACGGCCCCCACGTGTCCTGATGTTTATGACAGAGAGGCCTCCCCCTGGGGTTGGGATCCTCACCGCCCTGCCCCACACACCCGTCCCCCTGGCGGGGCCGCGGCTCCCTAACACCACGCCCCTCTTCCTCCTTAGGTCCATGTACATGTCCTTGTAAACTGTGCCGGTCATTTTCCCATAGTGAGGGTCATGGTGAGCGCTGACAGCCTCCCTGCCCACTGTGTCACCTGCAGTGACCTCTGCACAAGGAGGGAGGAGCACAGTGGGCTCATGGGGAAGCCTCAGGCTGCTCCCTCCTGGAAGGGCACCTAGCACAGCCAGCGCCACGGGCTTCCCCCTCCTGGAAGGGCACCTAGCACAGCCAGCGCCACGGGAGGAGCCTCGGGAGGGCCGGGTCTCCTCGTAGTGAACTGCCCTGCTCCTGGTTCTAGGAAACAAATCACACCGCCAGGTCTGGCTTCTCCACGGCCACATGATCACTGCCCGCTGGCCAGTACCGTCAGCCAGTGTGACAGTGGTCCTCAGTCCCGGGCTGTGACCCTCAGCACATGGGGCAGGCCTTGCGTCCCTGCCTTACTGGCAGGGGACAGAGCCCAGGGCACAGCCTGGGGTCTGGTGAGAGCTATGGGCTCAGGACTCCCAGGAAGAGTCGCACCACTCACTGGGAATGGCTGCTCAGCCCAGGTGTCACTGTGAGGGGACCCAGCCAGTTGCTGCTCGCTCGCGGGCCACTGTGTGGGTCAGCACTCCAGCAGACCCGCAGGACGCACAGCTTCGAAGGCGAGAGCGGACGGAGGTCACAGCGGAGCCCGCGGGTTGGGCACTTGTCCTTCTCAGGAAGGCAAACCACACTTAGGACCCCCGGTTCACAGTGGCACCTCTGCACCATCTTCAGGGGCGTCCCGGGGCCGGATGCGCAGCTGCTGCTTCGGTCCCCTTCCCCGGCCACCCTGCCCTGAGGCACAGCAAAGGCGGAAGGCCTGTGGCGTGGGGAGTGGAGCGAGGGCACTGGGCAGAGGGAAGGCCAGGCTAGGCCACACTTACCAGTAGAGGTAGTAGGCCAGGGCCACGGCCAGCAGCGCCACGCAGACCCCCGTGAAGAGGCAGGGTGAGCACCCGGCCAGCATCCTCCACCCTGTCCTGGGCTTCCCCCAAGAGGGAGGAAGGGAGCCCGGCGAGTGAGCAGGCGTCGGCCTCTGGCCACAAGGTGACAGATGCAGATCCAAGGTGCGGGGCTGTGGCCAGGCCTGTGCCACGTCTGGTGGGCGCCGCAGGGGCCAAGAGGCTGTGCAAAGCAGGAGGGAGTCAGGTGCTCAGAGGCGTCCTCCTGGGGAGAGGGCCCTGGGCCGACCCACTGGACAGTGGCCTGGCAGTCGCAGAGACCCCTCCAGGGACAGCAGGATGTGCTGCAGAAGGACACGCGGCCCTGGCCTCCCTCCGCCTATGGCCACAGCTCTGCCATCGGGCCCACTAATCCAATAAGCGGCTTTCATAGGAGCCACTGTCAACAGGAGAGTCGCAGGTCACCAGGCACCGCCCAGCACTGACCCCTGTGGTCAGGACCCAAGAGCACCATGCACTCCTACCCATCTGCCAGGGCCGAGGAAACCCCCACCGACCCTGAGCACGGGACAGGGCTCCACAGAGAGGCCATGCCCAGCGCTAGAGGCCGTGCCACAGGACACTGTCCCAGGCTCCAGGCTCCGTGCTCGGGAGCTGCCATGCGGGAGCTCCCCGTCAACTCCCCGAGGGGCAGGTGCCTGCAGCTCCGGCTGGAAGCCCACTCCAGAAGGCAGGCACTCAAAGGCAGAGCAAGGAGGCCGCACTGGGAGGGGAAGAGGCCTGGCGAGAGGCTGGCCTGGAAGACAGCGGCTCCCGGGGCCGTTCCCAGGGCTCCCCCTATGCGTTCTCCACAGCCCAACACAGCACAGCTGTCCCACAGCACTTGGCCACCAAGACTCTAGCCCTGGCGGCCCCGGGCCAAAGAGCAACCCACACCGCCTGCGCTGAGAGACCCCAGCCCGGCCCTGGGAAGGTCCCACACATCACTCACATCAAGGCTGCTGGCCTCCCTCCCTGGTGACAGAGCTGGTGGCAGCATGGCCCAGGCCTCAGGACACTTCTGGCCCACTGAGTCTTCAGAGGCTCAGCCCAGGCCAACATCCTGACCCCACCTGACCCCAAGGAAGCGGAAACCACCTGCCCAGTAGCTCCTGCCCCTTAGGCTGCGTGGGACCCTCAAAGCCTGTCACTTGGGTGACCAAGCTGGGGAGCCTGTCACAGGCGGCAGTTGACAGCAGACTCGGGCATTCCCACGTCCAGACCCCAGGCCCTTTCAAAGAGCAGGGTTGCCAGCCCAGCTCCCTGGGGACACTGAGGGGCAAGACAAAGGAGCACTGAGCCACGTGGGAAGCCCCAGGTGTGCAGGCGGGCCCAGTGCCCATGCCCTCCTGTGGCAGGGCCTGCGCAGCTGCTCAGACTCAGCCATGTGGCCTCGGGAACGCCGTTTGTGCCCCCAAACTCGGCAAGTGTGATTGGCAGCCCCTGCCGCGTCGACCCGGCACTTTCCTCCTGCTAGTGAGACCCGGCCTGAGTGGCAGGGCATGGAACAGGCGGGGCTCCCAGGGTGGAGTCACGGCTGCTCTCAGCTGGCTGCTGAGGTGCCCAGCGCAGCACAGGTGGTCCTCAGGGCGGCCCCGCGGTCAGCCTGGCCTACAGCACACGCCCTACCTCAGCCCCTCTCCTCAAGGCAGGATCCCTGCAGGCTCCAGCTGACAACCAAGTGGGGACCTGAGAAGCCAAGGTTCCCGTGGCGGGCAGGCAGGAGCACCGTCCCATTCTGGTTTGGGACAAGGACACTCTGTTTTTTTTGGTACTGGGGATTGAACTCAGGGGCACTCGACCACTGAGCCACACCCCCAGCCCTGTTTTGTGTTTTATGTAGAGACAGGGTCTCACTGAGTTGCTTAGCGCCTCACCATTGCTGAGGCTGGCTTTGAACTCGCGATCCTCCTGTCTCAGCCTCCCTAAGTGCTGGGATTACAGGCGTGAGCCGCCGCGCCCGGCTGAGACAGGGACACTCTTATTGGAAAGCCAATGTGTGTGCAGTACAGGGGAGACAGCTCCTAAGGAACCTAGAACCAGGACTGGGCTGGGGCTCCGTGGCGGAGCGCCGGCCTAGCACGTGAGAGGCACTGGGTTCCATCCTCAGCACCACATAAAAATAAATAAATAAAATAAAGGCATTGTGCCCATCTACAAAAACTAAAAAACAAAAATTTTTAAAAACACTAAATAATCTAGAACCACACGGCACGCGCCCCTGGCACGTGAGAGCTCGCCCACTCACCACAGCACTGCTCCCGGGAGCTGAGTCAGGTTGGCAAACACAAGGTCTATCTGTCCATTAACTAATCACTTCTTTTTTTTTTTTTAATATTTTTTTAGTTGTTGATGGACAATGTCTTTATCTTATTTCTTTGTATGTGGTGCTGAGGCTCGAACCCAGGGCCTCACGCATGCGAGGCAAGCGCTCTACCGCTGAGCCACAATCCCAGCTCCTAATTACTTAATTCTTAACAACTGCCTAGAATTTCCCTCCAGGCTAGAAGCAAAACCCAAGCAAACCCCGAGCCCTCCGGCCACTAGTCCGCTGGAGCACGATGGCCGCACTCCATCCTGCTTCCCTAGAGAGCCAGGAGAGCTCCGAAGCTGGGTTCGTGGCTTCTGAAGCAACAGTGGGCACACGGACTCTGCCCAGATGCCCGGCCACCAGATGAACAGAAACTCCTCTCCTGAATCCTGACCTTCCGCAGACGTCTGAGCAAGGCATGGTACCAGTGGAAAGTAAAGGTCCCCAAGAGGGAATCAACATCACTTCCTACTTCTACATGACCACTAAGCACTCATTCCCCTTAACACACTAAGAAACGTCCCAGAAACCAGGCGTGGAGGCCACACCTGCGGTCCCAGCAACTCTGGAGGCCAAGACAGAAGGATGGCAAGTTCAAGGCCCGCTTCAGCAACTCAGTGAGACCCTGTCTCAAAATAAAAAGGGCTGGGATGTGGCTAAGTGGTAGATCACCCCTGGGTTCAATCCCCAGCGCCCCTACCCAAAAATAAAGCATAGGAATACATCTGTAGATCATTTTCCTGCATCTGAAAAATTAATGATTTATATAAAATTTCTGAAGGAGAAGAACAGGGAGCAGGTGAACCAATTCCCTGGGCCGCCTCAGGGCGCAACATAAAACTGTTTATAAGGCGTCGATGAAACCTTTATTTTTTTAAATTTTAGTTGTTGATGGACCTTTATTTTATTAATTTATTCACATGTGGTGCTGAGAATTGAACCCAGGGCCTCACACGAGCTAGGCAAGTGCTCCACCCCTGAGCCACCGCCAGCCCCGTAAAACCTTCCTTTTGGTAATCTCATGAGGTTTCCACCTTCCCCTTCTCATGCGCTGAACCAAGAGAAACTCCAGGTGTGAGTAACCTCTGCCTGATTAGTAAGCGGTCACCGTGAACCAGGCTAGGGGACACACAGCACTGAGAACACACGGCTGCCGCACACTCCCAGCTGCTCCCGCTCCCTGACATCCCTGCTCAGTGTCCCAAGCCCAGAACCGGCCAGGACAATCAACCCTGAGAATGGGGACCATCCAGCCCTGGGGCTCTGCCCGGGGCCTGGCTCTCCTCGGACCAGGCTGGTGGAGTCTGAGCTCCCCCACCGCCTGCCTGTGACTCTGCATAGAGGAGGTAGGAGTAGGCGCAGCGTCAGGAAAAGGCCAGGCAGGGAGGAGGCAGGGCCAGCCAAGGGGATGGGGGTCAGGGTCCCTCGAGCTAAAGCGGTGCTTCTGGGTCCGCCACAAGGGTGAGCTGCCCCTGGCTCCCCAGCACAATTCCACCTGTAGCTCTGGGGAGGGCGGAGGCGCACGCACCAGCCAAAGTCCTGATGGTGCAGGCTGCAGCCCAGGTGCCAGGCTCCTGGTCCCCTCGACCTGCCATCAGTCCCTGCTCTGCTCTGCTCACCTGGCCCAGGTATGAACACACTCCCAGCCTTCCTCTCACCCCCTCCCCAGAAACTGCCACCCAGCCTCCCCCTCTAGGTCCCATGCCATCAGGAAACTGGGTGCTGAGGTCCCCGAGTTACCCGGAGAGCAGCGCAGCCAATGCTCCACTCAAACAAGCTAACGGCCACACAGAGACACCAGAGCAAGGTCCATGAGGCCACACTGCCAGGAGCTTTCTCAGTTAGTGACCACAGCTCTCCCCTGCTGGAACCCTGTCCAACTCAAATAGCCCTGCCAAGACCCCAGACCACAGCAGACCCAGGGCTCAGGTGTCCAGCACTCCCGACCTGCCACCCAGGCTCCACCCAGCAGCCTGAATCACTTCTGTCCCCAGGAGTGTCCAGGACCAGGTAGCTGGGATGGGCCTGACTTCCTCCAGCACCGGAGGACGAAACTACAGGCAAATCACACCACCCACCTGCCTTGGAGACGTCCTGAGCCTCAAGAAATGGACCATGACTGCACAAGGATGGGGAACGACAGGGACTCGAAGTTCCTAGGACGAGGGAAAGTCCTAAGTCACCTCTGAACTCGGGAAGCCCACGCACGTCGCCCCTTGGGGGATGCCCCTTGCCAGCCTGTTGACCAGATCCGAAGCTCAGTCACCAGGGAAGGAGATGCGCCCCCGTGCTCAGGTCTGGTGCCCACCACCTCACTGGCACGGAGCCAGTCCTCACACCACCCTAGGCTCCCTGCCACAGGCGCCTCTGTACGACTCGCTGCAGAAGAGCAGGCTTGGGGCTTTGGCTCCCACCCCAGGGGGAGCAGGAGGCGGCTCAGGTCCTGGACGCCCACTTGGGTTCCAGGGGCTCGGTGCACAAGGCTCCCCAACACTGCAGGGGTCAGCCTCCGTCACAGGACAGGTGCCCACAAGAGGCCACTGTGCCCTCTGGCCAGGAGGTGCCCAGTCCTCAACCCAACCTGCCCTGCACACATTTAAATAAGTGTCCAGAATGCACAGCTAGGAACAGTCCCACCCGCGAGCAGGTCTCTGCTTCCACTCACTCTGGTGAACCGTGGCAGAGGCTCTGGAGCGAGGCTAGCTGGGACCTCAGGGGCCAGCTGCTAACACGTCCTTCCGGTCCCCCTGGGACCCTGGAGAGAGGTTACTATGCAGACCAAACAAGGAATAAACAGCCCTGGGAGAAGCAGGCGAGTCCGCACTGCAGGGTGCACTGGGCCACGCTGTCCCCCCGCCGCTGGCTGCGCCTAGCTGTGGTCCTGCGGCACTTGTTAAAGGAGGGCGGGGTGGAAGGCCAGGGTCCAGCCTCCCACCAGGAAGGGCCTCCTCTGAAGTGGTCTCTGGTGTAAGATGGGGTCAAATGGCTGGACCCGGTGCCCTCGGGCAGCAGACGGGGCTGCCGAGACTAGGCTCTGCCAGCAAGCCACGTGTCTGGACAGGCTGGCCATCCACATCCCAGGCTGTGGCCACCATCCAGTAGGGCCCCCGGGGAGGTGGTGAGCACAGCCTGAAGAGCAGGGGAGCCAGTGGGTGGGTGTTAGCAGAGCAACACAGGCTGGGGCACAGCTTGGTGGCACCCGTGCGCCTGGGTCCTATCCCAGCACCACCGACATAAGCAAGGAGAAGGCAGAGCTGCGGCCTGGGCCTGCGTGGGTGGCCCCCACTCTGTGCACAAGTAAGACATTTCAAGCAAAAATGCACCAACCTCAGAAATCTGGTTTTTTAGAGATCTTAGGAATCAGTGGCAATTTGTGCATCAACGGGGAGCAGCACACCTTGCTATAAACGTACTGGGCCAATCGGAGGTGGCCAAGCGGAGGTGGCCAAGCGGAGGTGGTCAAGCGGAGGTGGTCAAGCGGAAGTGAACCGTGCAAAGGGGCCCGGCCCACCTCTGCCCAGGGCCAACTGGGCTGTCATGCTGGACACAGGCTGATGTTAAGTGTGACCACACAGTGCGGTGTCATGTGACTCGATTTCCTCACTGGATGCGGTGACAGGGGAGTCTGCTGGGTCTTTGTGACTCCTGTGAGCAGAATGTGCAGGAAGATCATGGAGCACACCGCCAGGCGAACCTCGCCCCATCGCCAGCAGGCTGTGTGGCCTCGGGAAGGTGCTGACCCTCGCTAGGCCTCCATTCTCTCGTCTGTAGAATGGGGACAGTAGTTCCTACAGATTTTGTCCTCAAAGAGAATGTAGAGAGTAAAACACCTGTCCCTGAGCGCCCCCTTCCTGTTCCCAAAAACCTCGCCAAGTTAAGAGAGCAGTGGGCACAAGCCAGGCCGGCAAGTCCAGCCACATACCATCTCGAGGACGCGGGCCTGCTCTGTGCTCACTGGGCTCCGGGCAAGGGCGTGCCATCTGAGAACACTACCACCTGGCATGTATGCAAAGACGCTTGCTCCTCAGGACGCTGGTCAGGCGGGCAGGCTAGGCAGGCGTTGCTGGTGACGCACTGCCCCTGCAGCCTGAGGTATAAAACCCCTCTCTGCTGGACACGGGCATGGAGCCCAGGGCACTGTGGGGAGGACGTGTGTCGCCTGGCCGCCTGGCCACCACTGGCCCAAGTGCTGTGAGGGCAGGAGGCGCTGTCGGACGGGGTCCCCAGGCTCCTCTGGGAGCTGACTCTCACCCCTCGCGCCCCCTCCCTGAAGCCCGAGTGCCCCACACGGCGGCAGGTGCTTTCTCTGGCCTTCGCACAACCCACCCACTGCCTGGGCATGACAGGACAGTGCGTCACTGGCTCCAAGGCTTTCAGGAGCGACGCGGGCTGGGCAGGGGGGCTCCTACCGCCACCAGTGCCGTCCTTCACCTGTGAAATCAGCGGCAAGACCTTCACCGTGTGGATGCAGCGAGGTGCGCGGGAGCACACTCACTCGGAGGACCCCGGGCCCCGCCACACTCCCTCCCACCCGACACACCAAACATCCTCCACTCACATCCCAGCACGCTCGTGGAGTAAGACAAGACCTAAGAAACAGCCAGTCAAAGTGCACGTCTTAAAAGGTGCATCACTCAGTCCTCAGAGAGGTCACACCAAGCAGGGCACGGGCCACGCCCATCGTCCCAGCTACCTGGAGGCTGGGGGAGGAGTGGCTGCAAATTCAAGGCCAGCCTGTGTGACTTAACAAAACCCCATCTCAAAATAAAAACTACAGAGGGCGCTGGGGAGGTGGCTCACTGGTTGAGAACCCCTGGGTTCAATCCTCATTTCCAAAATGTAAAAATAAAAAGAGTCACACTCTCCAATGACTTTCTAGTGGCTCCTAGGGAAGGGAGGTCAACAGGACAAGGAGAGCGGCAGCCTCAGAGGGTTCTGCCATACCCGCCTGGAGCTCCGGGGCTGTTGGGATGGGTGTCCTGGGGTGCTCTGGGAGACGGGAAGCCCTCCATTGTAGACTGGCGGTGAGCAGGCCATGGGAGGTTACGGCTGCTCAGGGGCGGGGAGCCAGGAA
This sequence comes from Geosciurus inauris, assembly GCA_004024805.1. NCBI lineage: Eukaryota > Metazoa > Chordata > Mammalia > Rodentia > Sciuridae > Geosciurus > Geosciurus inauris. The sequence goes on from PVHX01012680.1 coordinate 11,931, forward strand.
CCAGTGTGGAGAAGGCAATCGCCGCCTCACCTGTTCCAAGTTGGTGGGGTCAACAGAGACACAGGGTGGCCCTTCCACTCAGGGGACTCAGCCCCCATGACCTTCACCTTGTGTGCATGTTGGAATCTGAGGCACAGAGGTTACCTGGCCCCAGGTGGCCCAGCATGACAGCAGAGCTGGGCCTGGCCCTAGGCCTTGTGTCTAGGCCCACGTAGAGCTGCTGGCCGAACAGCCGGCCAGGGAGCAGGCCCCACCTGCAGACAGGCTTCTCCACGAGCTACACCCCTCCACAAGCAGGTGACAGTGATGGCCTCTGCAGCTCGTCCCCTTGAGAAGGAATACACTCACGCTATGTGGGCACCTCCTGGCTGCCTTTCTGCAGGCTGAACCCTCACCTGGGCACCTGCTCAGCTTGCCAGGACCAGGGTGCAAACTGGCGGAGGACATCCCTGCAGCTGGCCGAGCTGGGAGCCTGAGCGGGGCGTCGCAGGAGGGTGACAGAGTTGCTCAGATAATCACTCTCATTGCTCAAGGGACATCTGGACCATTCCCTGAGGGAGTAAAGAGACCTTTTCTGTTTTAACTTTACAGAAAAAGGTTGGGACAAAAATAAATATATAAATAAATATATAAATTTTAAAAAGCAAGAACAACTTGCAACCACAACTTTGCAAGGAGTCTCTCTCTCGGGGTGGGGTGGAGTCCTCAGATGTCTTTAATTTAATATAATCACAGCTGTGATTAAAGAGCAAACCCCCGGTACCCACCCCGGAACCTCATCCTGTCCAGGCCAGATCAGCCGTTTCCGTGGTATGCTAGCACAAGGCCGAGGGCACTGCCTGGCTGCCTGTCGTCCTCAGTGCAGCGGTAAAAGGTGACTGTCTCCCCCAAGTGTTGGGGGAGCAGAAAGGACACCCCAAGAATTTCTGCACCAATGTTCACAGGCAGTCACATCCCCTGGGCTCAGAGCACTGAGGTTCCATGCTCAGAAGCCTCAGCTGAGAAAGTCTGAGTATTTCACTTTTGAAAACATGTATACATTGACCTTTCAGAGAGTAGAAATGGCCTCTCAGTGCTCGCTGTCTGGTACTCACCTTGGAATCCGACCCTTGGTGGCTCTCTAGCCATAGCTAACCAGCAGCAGCCCCTTACCTGCCCAAGATGGGCACGATGATGACGATGAGACTGTGGGCCAGAGCGTGGCAGCTGCGGGGCAGGGTCCACCTGCCCCGCAGCTGCCACGGTGCCCTCAGAGGGCTCCAGGCCAGGGCACGGAGCACGCGGATGCTGCCAGGACCCTGGTAGAAGTCAGTCTAAAACTGGCTCATTTTTAAAAATGAGCAGCATTACTGTTACAATCTTTAAAATACAGAATGACCATGGAAAACACATGTAGAAATGACTTCCATTAAAAGTTGCAGAGCCAAGAGGAGGTGAGAGGCAGCCACAACTGGACAGGTGACCTAGCAGGGGATGCACCACTGGCTGGGACAGCCATGTGCAATGGCCAGGGAGCCTCAGCTGTGACCAATGACCCTTCCTGGGAGCTCCTGCATGAAGACTCCCAGGGGAAACCAAGTGTTCTGGAAAACATACACAGAACCTTCCAGAGAAAGCCAATGTTAAAATTTAAAAGGATCTGGTTTAGCAGGCAGGAACCAAGGACAAGAAATACCACTCACGGCAGGAGGGGGCTGCCCCACTGCCCGGGGGACCCAGGCTAGGCGGGAGGGCCCTTGGTAGAGGCCGCCCCTCCGTCCCCTCCTGCTCTCCTGACCAGTCAGATGAGTGGCCTTAATGCTCTCGGTGCTCCCTGAAGGCACTAGGTCACCTACTTCCCTAAAGTCACCTACTAAAAATTCAGGGCTCAGAGGAGGGCAGGGCTGGCGGGGGACCTGGAAGGCAGGCCCCCAGCAAGGGTACTGCCTGGCTGCTCTGGGTGGAGCATGCAGAGGAGGGGCACAGAGGGTCTCTATGGGTGTTTTAGACATAGGGCCAGTCTCTGTGGAAGGACCTCGACCACCAAGGTCTGGGGACAAGAGCAGCCTGCAGAGGGGGGAGGGAAGGCCCACTCCCAGCTCCTGAGGCCTGTGGCCAGCCTGCCGAGTGACGAAGAGCTGGCCCTGGGCCCACTCCACCACGTGAGAACCACCTGCCACCCAGGGAGGCCCCAGGAACAGATCCCTGTGACCACTGGCACCTCCTCCTTTCAGCCCAGAGCAGGCTGTGTGGGGCCAGGAGGAGGCCAGCCTCAACGCTCCCAGGGAGAGGCCCTGAAATGCTGAAGGACATCAGCACCAACTCCAATCAGAACTGCTGGTCGTGAGCCTGCTGACCACAGCAGGGAAGTGGGGCAAGGGAAGAGACAGAGAGGGTTCCCTGGCCTCTGTGCCCAGGCTGGAGAAAGGGGCAGTGGTGGCTTTCTCAGGATAGCAGCCACTGCCCTGCAAGGGCAGATTCCCTTCTGCTACGGCTCCAGCGGCCTGTGTTGGGCATCCAGGAGGGCCATCTGGCCATGTTGCCTGGTGCCTGTCACAGCCCCACCCTGGGGTCAGAGATGGCCACCCGACCCACAGCAGAGCCCTGCTCACACATGTGCTCAGAGGGAGGCAAAAGGTCTCCCCTGGAGTCCCCAAGAGCTGCAGGCTGCATTCAGGAGCTACACACCCAGGGAGGCAGTGCCGACCTGCCCTGGCCTGCGCTCACCACAGGTCGGCCTGGAGCATCTGGCTCCCCTCTGCCCTCTGGCCCAGCTCCTCCACCTTCCTCGGGACCCACAGCAGGACCCTCCCAGGAGCCTCAGCCATCTCTTCAGAAGGAGGCCTCACCGCCCACGGCACACACTGCTCCCCAGCCCGGGCTCCAAGTCTCCCCACACTCTTCACGCTCATCGCGATTGCGGTGCTTTCCCAGGTGCCCACTGCCCTGTGATCCCCAGTCACGCCTGGGGACACACCTGCCCACTTGCTGCTCTCAGCCAGGAAGCCCATTCTATTGTATTTTGGGGGGGCCCGAGGATGGAACCTGGGGTGCTCTGAGTCTCATCCCCAACCCTGTCATGTCTTATTTTGAGACAGAGCCTTGCTAAGTTGTCCAGGCTGGCCTTGCAGTCGAGCTCCTCCTGCCTCAGTCTCGGTGCCTGGGATCACAGGTGTGGCCGCATCCTCCACCAGCGCAGCAACAGAAACTGACGCGCGTTACCCCGACCCGCCTGGCACTGCGTGTGCCTCCCAAGCCCCCGACCTGCTGCCACTCCTGCTCAGGCTGGCTGGTTTCCACAGACGGCACGGCTTCATCCAGCTCTCTGAGCATCGCCAAGGACTGCTGCGTCCCTGTGGCCATGGGCACTGCCTCCGGAGGCCTCACCCGGGAGAACTGCTCCACAGAGGCTGCGCCCCCTCGCACAGCGCCGGTCTTTCATACGACCCTGCGTGCCAGTTCTGACGCCAGGAGTCCCCGCGCCACCTGCTGTGCCCCCTCCCCGCAGAGGCCGCCTACAGCCTTCATCCAGAACCAGGACAAGGGCAACAGGGACTCCAGCAGCCCGAGGCAGTGGACAGCAGGCTCCTCCTGCAGCGTGAGGGACTGTCCTTTTCTCTCTCTCTCTCTGTCCCCAGCTTCCTGTGTGACATTAGCCACAGAAACAGGTCACCAGCCATTTGGTCTTGTTGCTCCAGCCTGGTTCTGAGCTGCAGCCTGCCCTGCCCCGCCCCGCCCTGCCCTGCCCTGCCCTGCCCCGCCCCGCCCCGCCCCGCCCCGCCCCGCCCTGCTCAGGCCTGCCTTGGCCCACGGGTGCTGACTGGCTTCTGCAGAGTCGTCAGTGTCCCGGGGCGAGGGTAGCTCTTTTCTTTTTGGTACTAGGGATTGAACTCAGGGGCACTTGGCCACTGAGCCACATCCCCAGTCCTATTTTGTGTTTTATGTAGAGACAGGGTCTCACTGAGTTGCTTAGCGCCTCGCCATTGCTGAGGCTGGCTTTGAACTCACGATTCTCCTGTCTCAGCCTCCCTAAGTGCTGGGATTATAGGTGTGGCCACTGCGCCCAGTGAGGATAGCTCTTCTTATATTCTTTCCTCAGTTTGGTTCCTGGTGCCAAGCCACCTCACAAGCCCGATGTGTTTTCTCCACACAGTACAAAGCTCTAACATGACCCCCTCAGCCAGAAACACCCAGAGCTGAGCACAGAGCCCCGGCACCAGCACCAGCTGCAGGCACGGTGCCTGCCCTGCTCCTCCCTGCATGCTCAGCAGAGCCAGCAGCCTGGGCCCCAGCCTGCCCTGGGCGGTGCCTCACTGTGGTCAAGTGGCTCGATCATGAGGCACAAGGTGCTGGGACACGAGTGCAGCACAGGAGCTCAGGTGGTCGTTCCCATGGACACAGGTGGTCGTTCCCGTGGACACATCAGATGAGCACAGAGGCCAGTGATCAAACCACACGGGGAGAGAACTGTCAGGCAGGAAAAAGCACTTGTCCAGAGGACTCTGCGCTCAGACAGCCCCCGGGGGCTGCACACTGCTTCTCAGAGAGCTGTGGGTGGGGTGCCACCTGTGGTGGGGTGCCTGCCTGGCACATGCAAGGCCCTGGTTCCATCTCCAGCACAAAAGAAAGGAGGCCTGGGGCGCGCGCCACGTGCCACAGGGCTAGGGCGCAGCTCGGCCCTCCAGCCTGGCCAGGCACTGCGGCACCCGTGCTCCCCATGCCCGCTCCCCTGGCAGCCCCCACCTGGCTGCAGTGGCAGAGCCTAAATGCCTCTGGGGGCCACCACCTGGTCAAACGCCCAGCACCGCTGCCCACACCCGCGGTTCACCTCCCGGTTTGGTTACCTGGGTCACCCAGTCCCAGACTATTAAAGATTCACACGTTTTAGGTAACTCTCACTACAGGACCCTGTTACGACGGTTCTGCTTGATCGTGAGTGATCCCTGCTCATCTCCGTGCCTACTTCATGAGTTCAGCTTGGCTGCACGCTTGCATCACATGCACCTACAGGAAAACCGCGCCCACGGGACTCGGGCTGCCCGTGGCTTCAGGCACCCACTGGGCTTCTAAGAGCAGATCCCCAGAGGGTAAAGGGTGCCTGCCGAAACTGCCAGGCCGAGCCTCTGCAGAACGGATCTTCCTAACCTTGGCCTCCCACCCACACCTACGCAGGCACAGCTCAGGGCTAACTGGCCCTGTCCCAGAGCCAGGCCTTCCCCGCTCACCAGGGTCTGCAGAGCAGGACCCCCACCCACTCTATCAGGAAATGTTCTGCCCTCCTCACTGAGAGACTAGACAGCACTTGGCAGGGCTGCAGGTCAAGCGTGAGATGACCTCACCCAGCTGGTGCCGCTCAGCACCTGGGGTGACTGGGCTGCTCCCGACATCCACCCTGCCATCCACTGTTGGAGGTGGGGCCAGCGGGCCAGGGCCCTGCCTCCCGCTCACATGCGATCCTCAGAAACCACCCTGCCCCATGGCTGCGGAGTGCTCTCTCCCCAGCGTCCGGGCGCTTCTCTGCAGCAGAGACACACATTCAGGGGTCGGCTGTTCCCAGTTTATCCCCACACCCGTAGCCCTGTGTGGGTCAGGAGGGACAGCTGAGGGCCAGACCCAAGTGGACCACCTGGGATCCCAGGTAGATCACACCCCGCACACACATGAAGAAATGGATTATGCCAACTGGACGACAATCCAGGGGAAACCCAATGGCCAAGAGAGGCCAGAGTGAGACCTGGTCACCCCAACTCTCCCAGAACAAGGACGGCCAGCCCTGAAGTCTCAGGACAGCAGCCTATAGTCCTGCACCCAAGCACACCAGCCACCAGAGCCGGAGCTCCCAGAACGTAAAGTGTCCTGCTGGGCACGTGAGGAAGGGTGGAGTCGATGCCGCGATCGCAGAGCACCTCACCACCCCACTGCAATGGACGAGGGCAGGCCTCCAGAGGCCATCCACCCTTGAAACCCAGCATGTGTTGTTAACTCAGAGCCTCACAATTTGGCCTTAGTGGCTATGGGCAGCTGATGGCCAGCCCATGGAGATACTCAGGTGACATCTGACCTCCCAGATGGGCAGACCATGGACACCACTGCTACAGCAGGGAAGCACGTCTCAATGTCAAGGGGGAGGGCGGGGGAGAAAGTACCACTCCCCAGGGTCTCCTGTGCTTTGCAGCTCAAGAGGGACACACAAGCCCTGGGACTCCCCAGGGCAGAGGAGAAACGCTTTCCTCCAGGACAGAGACAGGGGCTTGGGAAGAGTGTCCTCAGAGGGCAGGCTTGGAGACCAGCGGGGGCTGAGATGCACCCGAGGCCCCCATTCTCTCTTCTGCTGACTTCCACCTAGCACGGCTCGGAGTGCCCCAGATTCAGCCCTTACCTGTGGCTCTGCCTGGCGCAAATGGGTCCCCAGTGGAGCTGAGTGGCACACGAGGTGGCAGGGAAGTGACTAAGCCCAGCTTTTATCCACCCTTGGCCCCTCCCAGGTTGGGAGGGGCAGGAGCGGGACTTCTGGTCCCCTCACCTGTGACCAAGTGGCTGCAGGGGCGGCCCGGTGGTGCCCCAGGCTGCCTGTGCGCAGGCCAGGGCACAGGCCAGGCACGAGAAGTCTGAGAAGACACCCTGATCATCTCCAGCTTCTTCAGGTTTCTGCAGAGAACAGAAGCTGGACCCGACCAGGCTCCTCACTCGGAACAGACACAGCTGCAGCCGTAGGTGGTCAGCAAGAGCATGGGGCTCTGGGTGGAGGCAGGGTGGGGGAAGCCCAAACAGAAAAACACCTCTGCACCCAACTCCATGCAAAGACACAGGTCTCTGGAGTTGTGTTGAGAGGCAGGAAGAGCTGGCTGCCACCTCCCCGCTCAGGAGGCACAGGGCCAGGTTCCCCAGGTGTGTGGAGCTGCTGCTCCACCCTGACCAGCAACATCAACAGCAGCAAACAGACCTGTCTGAGTGAGTACTCGCAGGCCTGGAACTGGGGGGCTGTGGGATGAGAAGCACCCACTCAGGTGTGGTCTCAGCTCCCGACACCAGAGCTCCCGACCCCTGGCTTCCTGAGAGACCAGGGCTCAAGAAGCAACACTTGTTCAGAGTCGACTCGTGTTTAGGAACAAAGTCCTACAACCCAGACTTCTCGGAGGCTGGAGCGTCTGCCACTCCTCACTGGGACCTCCCAGTGCACTGGACAGGCCAATGCGGTAGCTCGGGATGCAACAGCCTCAGGACACGGCTAGTCACCACAAGCCAGGCCAGAGGGCAGGAGGGTTGAATGGCAGGCCCACCACCACATCGGGAAGGCGTCTGGCAACCAGGCTGCAGAGACTCCAAGATGGCAGCCGACGGGCTCCGGCTGCTGCTGTGGAACCTGCGTGCAGAGGGGCACAGCCAGCTCCAGGGTGGAGCTCCTGCAGGCGGGACCCTCCAGCCTCCCCGGCACAGTGTGCATGGAACCCTCTGTCAGGAACTGGCAAATCCAGTCATTTCCCAAGCTTAGTGAGTCTCACGGGCAAATCAATCCAGCCTGAGGAGGGGCCGTGGGAGCCCTGATCTCACCCTGAGCTCAGCAACACAGGTCACAACGGGACCTGCACCTGCCTCTGGAGCAGAGGCCGTCTTGGGGACTGAGCCCTCGACCTGGGGGATCAGACAGCATCAGCCGAGGATCAGATTAGGGGGTGCCCAGCTGGTGTCCACACAGACCCAGCTGGTGTGAGGTGAGACCATGCATCTGGCTGTCGAGGGAGTGGCGTAGGAAGAAAACGGCCCAAGTTTTCAGGTCCTAGCATCAGGGAAGCCTGTGTGCTAAGAGGTCTGTGCCTAGAGCTCAGGAAAACGCAGTCAGACACACTTCCAGCTCGCCGGCGTTCTGTCTTCAGTCCTCCAGCACAGGACAGGTACACACTGGTGGACACACTGGTGTGTGGGTGCTGTGCCCAGGCTTCTACCCACAGAGAACCAGGGGGCTGCGCCTGCTGGACCCGACAGCAGGTCTGATCCCCGCCTCCTCAAGTGTGCCCAGTGCTGGGCCTCTCTTCTCCTTTGCCAGTGCGGGTCCTGCAGTGTAGACACACTGCGCACAGCGCGCCCAGAGGCCGACGCAGACTCCTGGTGGAACAGGCTCCTGTGGGCAGCACCCCACCCTCGGCCGGGACAAGTGCCTGCGCCCACAGCCGCCGCCTGCAGCCCCTGCTCTGCTGGTCCCTGAGAGCCGACATCACGCCCACGCTCTTGCCTGGTGCCTGCCACGGCCTGTCACCTGCAGGCTGCTCCACCCTGACGTGGCCCAAGTTGCTGTCCCTCAGCACACCCTGCCAGCTCCCTGCTGCAACACCGCCACAGGGTGATTAACGAGTGCAAACCCCACAGAGACACAGACCCAGCATCAGCTGGACCCACAGGTAACAGAATCCCTGTGCACAGTGTGCAGTGCGGTGTGTGAGTGGCGTGTGTGTACTGGTGTGTGCATGGTGTGGCTAGGGTGTGTGCATGCACACACAAGGCCCCAGGGCCACCCCCAGGATAGGAATTTGGGAACACCGAGACTCGAGAGGTGCTGAGTCGGGAACACGGGAGCTCTGGACTGGAAGCCCACCCGAGCAGCCACCCGTACCCTGCTCTGCCCGCCTGCACCCAGCCTGCCAAAGGAAGCGCCGTGCGGGCAGAACCACCACATGGGCGCCTGCAGTAGTGACTCTACCTGGCTCTAGCCAGACCCGCCCCAGCACTGGCCCTCTGTGGAAAGTCGGAGCCCCGTGTCACAGGACTCCCCTCTGGACACAGCCACGCTCTCCCTGGAACGCAGGCTGAAATGCTTTCCTGGTGGGCACGCCCAGGACCTCGCGAGCCCTGAGGCCCCTCTCTGGGGCCCCCTCTGCTGACATCCATGCCTCTGCTGCAGAGTGGTGGCCTGGCCGGGCTCTGGCTTCTCCAGGAACAGCTTCTCCTCGTGGTGGCCCTCCTGGCATGGGTGGGGCCAGGAGGGGCCCCGTGGCTCACCTCGCCCAGCCCCTCAGGAGGTGCAGAGCACATCTGACCCCTCTTCCCCTTGTCCCTGGCCAGGGCCTGCACACCACCCTCACTGCACTTTGACTTCCTGGCCACCAAACACTGGCAAGGGGGAGTTAGACGGATCTGCTGCCCACCAGCACCGTGCCTCCCTTGTGCCCACTGGGGCGCTGCCCTGTCAGGCCAGGGCCTCTTCTCTCTCAAGTCTCCGGGGCTGAGAGGTGCCCCAGTAAGCCTAAGGACAAACACACAGGAGGTGGGGCTCCCACCTGCAAGGAGGTCCCCAGGCTTCCCTCAACCCCTACCCCAAGGGGGTGCCTGGCACAGGGCAGGCCCTTGGTCACAGGTATTCAATAACTACCTGCAGGCTCCCTGTGGGTCCCAGGTCAGTGGGGTGCCATCTGGGGAGCCATAAGGCCACAGGAGGACGTGCACTCTCTGCTGAGGGGCTAAACGGCGAGGCTCCCAGCCAAGGCCACTGTGCCTTCACCACCGCCCTGGAGACCCTGTCCCACTCTGTCCACCTCAAAGCCTTCATTCACAAACATGACCCGGCACTCCTGGCACTTGGAGCGGGTCTCTGGTGTACACATTGCCAAGTGCCTCCTGCAGAGGAAGCGCCCGCTCTGGGCTCATGGACCAAGCACAGCACCAAGCACCTGCCTTGCAGAGAGGGGAGGCTCCTCCACCCAACACGCCAGCGGGGGGCCCGGCTCAGCCTGCCCACCCTCTGTGGAACCTGCAGTCGCACGGGAGCCGCATCAGGACGCAGATGTCCGTAACTGGATGTCCCGCAGCTCCTGGCCACAGGGGCTGCTCTGGCCACTCAGCCCCCACACCCAGCTCCTCACGGGAATCTGCAGATGTCAGGCCAGGAGGTCAGTGCCTAGCTACGGTAAGGGCATGTTTTGTCCCTGGAAAGACCAGCTTGAGAGCCAGCAACAGGCTGGTCACTGATTAACCAAGCACAACCAACAACCCCCGCAGTTCATTATCAGTACTGAAAGAACAGGCCCTGAACCCCACCTCTGCAGGGTGACCGGCCTCCACAGGCCCCGCCTCCAACAGCACCCGCTCAGGCCAGGGGCTTGGCAGGACTGCCCCCACCCAGCCACCCTCCAGGGACACACAGCACACACACCACACACACAGCACACAACACAGCACACACACCATACAATACAGCACACAACACAGCACACACACCACACAACACAGCTCACACAGCACACATGCCACACGCACACACCTGCCGGTGGAGCCCTGGGTCCTGTGCCAGGGTGTGGCAAGGCGCAGGCAGGGCTCTGTCCCCAGTCTGCGTGGGGGGAACCGCCTCAGGCCTCAGAGCACGAGGTGACCTGGGAAGACCCCAGCTGTGCGTGAGGTCAGGCGCCGTGGAGGCCACAGCCTGTCCTGTGAGGTCTCCAGGGTCCCCTCTCCAAGCGTCAGGCCCCTCATCTGCAGGCCGAGACCCCAGCCTGTCTCCAGAGCCCCAAGTGGACGCAGGGACCCAGTGCTGGTCTCGAGGTCCTGCCCGCGTGGGAGGAAGTCGGGCAGGGAGGATTGTGGGGAGTAGCATGGCCCACAACCTCCCAGGACAGAAGCTGGCGAGAGGTGAGGTGGGGACCACAACAGGGAGCGTCCAGCACCCACAAGGAGGGTGGGGGGCCAGGGTGCAGCAGTCACTGTGGCAAACACTGATGCGGATACCTGCCTCCACAGCAGAGCCACAGCCGGCGAGAAACAGCCACACAGACGCAGGCTGGAGTCACAAACATCCATCCCTGGACGTGCCTGGGATGCAGGAAGCTGGGCGACAGGAGTGTGGCTCAGTGACAAACAGCAGACCCGTAGGAAGACCCAGCCACCCGTGGGCGCACAGCAGATGGCGGTGGCCAGGAGGCAGGCTGCGTCCAGGGGCACCGGCCAGTGGTGTATGCCCTTGTAAAGCCAGGAAACAAGGCCCTGCCCTTACAATTTTCAAAAATGTCCCCCCTCCCTCCCTTTCCTCTTCTGGTGCTGGAAACTGAAGGCGAGGGTGCTCAATCACGGAGCGGCATCTCCAGACCTGTTTTTTATTTTGAGGCAGGATCTTGTGAAGTTGCCTAGTCTGGCCTCAAACTTTCCATCCTCCTGCCTCAGCCTCTCAAGTCACCATGCCTGGCCAGGGCCTCATCCATGCTAAGCACACGCTCCACCACTGAGCCACACCCGAGCCCTACGGCTGCTACTTTTAAATGAGGAATTAAATAAACACGTCCTAAGTCCTTTGTTGATGTCTAATTCCTACACATCAGTAACGGGATCTCCAGCTGCACTGTGTTCACACCTGGGCAGACCCTGCTCTGGGGCGGCATGTCCTGCGTACTGCAGGAACAGAGCACCTCCCTAGTCTCCACCCACTAGATACTAGTGGCCACTGCTCCCCACCAGCTGTGTCCATCAAAAGCACCTTGGACCTTGCCAGGTGTCCCCTAGGGCACAGGGGAACTTTGTCCCACCAGGAACAACAACAGATCCCACTCCCACAAACAGAAGTTCTTCTAAGAGTGTGATGAGCCTTCACTGCGCAATGCTAATGCAAGGTTTCTGTTAAAAAGCCAGCCAGCGGAGTCCGACGTGGAAAAGCCAACCCAGGCAACAGGGAGCGCGTGCCGCAGATCTGAGCAGGGTGTGCACGGGAGAGCCCGTCAGCAAAACGCGACAGGCAGCTCAACAAGCCCGACCCCACCTCCTGGTAAAACACTTGCGAGCAGGGTGCATGCAAGGGGGTACACTCACCGGAGGTCCCTGCCAGGTGCTCCGTCTCCAGTGGCAGCACTGCACTTGATGGAGGGACACAGCGAGCAGCAGAATAGGACCAGAGCCCTTTCCAAGGCCAGTCTCGCCCAGCAATGAACGGAACATTCACCACAGCACCTGCCAACACACCAGTTCTTACAGACACAGACCCAAAGACCATGATCAGACTTGGCTGATCTGAGGACACGGGAATTTTCTGTTCGCTACAGAAAATCAAACAGTGTGACTACTGACAGACGAGGAGAAAAACAGCGTGATTTCTCATCAGAAGCAAGAAGAGCAGACGCCAGGGCTGGACACACTTGAGCCTCTGAGGACGCCTGCCACAGAGGTGTCCATCCTGAGCCCTTGCAGCTGCTTCTGCCAAGGCAAGAAGCAAGGCTTTGGGCGAGAGGCATGCACCTGTGGTCCCAGCCTCGCCGGAGGCTAAGGCAGGAGGATTAGTTCAGCCACAGAGTTTGGAGCCAGCCTGGGCAGCATGCCATGACTCTGTCTCTCTCTTTTTTTTTTTTTTTAAATATTTATTTTTTTAGTTGTAGGTTGACAGAATATCTTTATTTTATTTTTATGTGGTGCTGAGGATCGAACCCAGTGCCTCACGCATGCTAGGCGAGCACTCTACCACTGCGCCATAACCCCAACCCTGACTCTCTCTTAAGAACAGAGTAATAGAGACAAGATTAGGAAGGATGAAGCACAGTCCCACCACCTGTGCCAGTTATTGGCAGTAACAAGAGCGCCAGGAGGCCGTCGGCAGAGGTGGAGAAGGCTCATGCAGGCGGCCCCCGCCCTCCATCAGGGCCTCCCAGCAGCCAGCACCCTCACGAGAGAAATGCACCTTTGCTTCAGAGGGGCAGGGAGACAGCAGGAGTGAGGGAGCCACACGCACATGCCACCCGACGTGGCAGCCGGGCTCAGGCCTGGCAGATTGGGTGCAGCCCAGGGCCCTCCAGCTCTGACCTCCTGATGTTAGCTCCCACAGAGTGATCAGGAAACACAAGGGCCGGGTCCCTGAGGATGAGGAGGACACCTCCCAGACACTGCCTTCTGGCCTCTCCCAGTCCCACTGGGATCCCTCTGGACACCAAGTTGCCCCAGCGCAGCCAGATGTTTGGGGTCCCCAGGGCCTGGCAGCTTCAGAGGCAACCTTCACTGCTGGGTCGCAGTCACCAAGCACCAGGCCCAGACAGGCAGATGGCGTCTGGGAGACAACACGCGGTGGCCATGCTCAGCAGCCACGAGGCCAAGCTCAGCTAGACGGAGGTCACAGCCCCTCCGTCCCTACTGGCCAGCACCACAGAGGGCAGGGGAAGCAGCCTGCCAGACACCAGGCACAGGAATGGAGGCATGAGCACATGCCCTCACCCGCCTCAGGAGGAGCACGGTACAGACCGGGGAGCGGCACTTCCCCAGGGCCAAAGAACCCTGGCTCAGGCCACGTCCTCCAGCGCCACCTGGTCACCTTAGGGACTTACAAAGAGCACAGGCCAAAGGGACAGAGGCAGGGCCAGGTCCACACCACGTGGAAGGCAAAGTCCACCTTCCACGGAGGCGGCATCTGGGCCAGCCTGCAGCCAGGGCTCCTGTGTTCATCTGAACAGGTGACCTCTGACCCAGCCAGCCCCTCGATGTAGGGCGAGCCCACCAGCTCCACGTGCTGTCCAGGCCAGGCTAAGGCAACGCCCTGACAGCCAGGCAAGAGCATCACCCAGACAGACGGGGGTTGTGCATGAGTGCAAGGCACACGTGTGTGGGTTAGGACGGGCACATGCACAGCGGCCATCATAGATGAGGTGGTCTGTGCTAAGAGCTGCCAGGCAAGTGCGACCCAGCCGCAGCGCAGGACAGCACAGGAGCGGCCACGGCGCCAGGGGCCAACATGGCCCTGCCAGGGGTCCGGGTAAAGGTGCATGTTCAGTTGTTCATTAGATTTGCAACTGTATGCAATTTTTACAAGCACATTACTTCTGTAATTAAAATTTAAATATTAAGAAAAAGATTAACTCTCTTGTACACTGAGCTCTGACCTCCTGTCTGCGGTGGTTTCCAGTCTCCCCAACTGCCCTGAACCTGGTAAGATCTGCTGCTGCCCTAAGAAAAAGCCTTCCCCTGCACGACACCCGCCTTCCCTGGACGTGGCCACTGGGCAAGGTCTGAGCCTCATGCCACCTCTGGAGAGCAGAATCCCCAGCACAACGAGAGCTAGCCTGCCGAGGAACCAGCGCCTGCGCCTCGGGCTCCAGTTGTGGTCCCACCAGGCATTCAGAGGGCAACCGGGGCTCCTGCTGCCACGCACCACCCTTTCCACTTTCCTGGCAGCCTTGCGGGGGAGCCCAGCAGGTGACCACTTTTCTAAGCCAAAAGAAAGGAGAAGGGAGAGTGTCTAGCTTTAGGTACAATGTGCTCTGGTTTTCTTTTGCACCGGTAGTAGTTTGTAACAATTTAGCAAAGCATAAGCACAGTATCCAATCAATAAGGAGCAAGTGTTAGCTGGGAAGCTGGAGGGCAGCCGCTCAGAGCACGAGCACTAGTGTCCATCGCTGTAACGGCAGTTATTAAATAGTGGTCAACCAAGTACTCAACTCCACAGAGACGCCAAAGTCATTTTAACTCAGAATAAAGAGGGGCATTTCAGGGTTGGGGCACAGTGTCGACACTACTTTGAGTCAGACTTCCCTAAGTGCCACGTGACTGGCGAGGCTGCATCCATCCCATCAGTGCGTCTTCATCCAGCAGGGACTCTTGGCCGCCACCTCAGGCTGTGACCCAGGAGGTTAGATGGCCTGGCCACTGCCTACCGAGAACTTGGACTACAAGTAGACCTAGAAGTTTCCAGACAGAGGGGATGGGGCCTGTCTTCACAGAAGGCACTTCAGAGGCAGGTGTCTCCTAGGCCCCCCTGCCCAGGCCTGACCACTGTGATGAGCCCGGGTGCAGCCCTACCATCAGCAGCCCCCAGGGCACAACCCAGACCTGCAGGAGGGGCTGCGGGAGCCTAGGAGGCACCCCAGCCCTGCAGGCCACCTGGAGGGGAGGCTCTGTTCTCCGACCTGGGTGAGCGGGGGCCCATCACCTGACTGAACGGCCAGCCAATCTGCATTCCCCACCAGCACAGGCTCCCGGGGGGCTTCCTGCAGGAGCAGGCGCACAGGCCCAGCGGGCTCCACCCCTCACAGCAAACGTGCACTCTGACCCCGTGCCTCACCACGGGGCCCAGACAGATGGCTGCCAGCCAGTCTCAAGGAGACCCAGGGGCTCCTGGGGCCACTCTGCTGAGGGAACCCCTACCTAGGCTGTGCCCCAGCAGTGGCCTTGGACCAGTGGCATTTGTGGCTTGGCCCCTTCCAGCTCAGCTCAGCTCTCACAGGAAGAGAAGTATCTGAACTGCATCATGTGGGTTTTGAACAAATGAGAAGGGATTGTGCTCGACCACCTTCCGGCCGTAAGAACCCTCAGAACACACGCCCTGAAGAGACCAACGGCCGCCACGTTACCGCCCGCGGTGCCCACAGCCCCCGAGCCCCACCGACCACATCCAAGCTGGGTGGGAATCTGGGGTGCAGAGGCCGCTGGTCTCTGCCCTCTGCGGGCCAAAGCTGGCCACGTCGCGGGGGCCTGGGGACACGAATGGAAACACGGCACACTGCAGGCCCCTCCTCACTCACCAAGGCACGAGGTCAGCAGGGCGGCAACGACTTCCTCAGAGGTGTCCCTGCAGGGCCTGAAAGTGAGAAGACACAGCCATGAGTGCGGGCAGGACTGCCAGGCGCACAGGGCTCATAGGGCTCCCTGTCACGGAGAGGCCGCGGGAGGGACCTGAGAGCTGCACTTTAACCCTCCCTTCCCACTGAGGGATGCTCCCGCTGGCCAGCAACAGTGCTGCCCCTGGGCCCATGGGCGCCTCACAAGGAGGCCGAGGGATGGCTGGGAGATGAGCAGACCCCAGGCGGCCGGAGGCCACACCTCAGGACACTGGGCAGCAACCTGAGGCCCTGCGAGCAGCCAGGGGTGGCCCGGCCTCCTGCTCCTCTCCCCTGGGGCTCTGCCAGCTTCCTGTCCGTGCTGCCCCTCCCCGCAGCCCCCACACCAGCCCTCCAGCCCTCCCTCCATGGCAGCGAGCCCACCTGGGTGAGCAAGCCCTGTGTGCATTTGTGTTAAATTGTGTTGAAACGAGCACAACAGAACACGCACATCTTGACCACGTCCGGCACACAGGCTGGGGCGTTGGCCACCTGTACAGCCAGGCAGCCGTCTCCACCCCTCCTCGCCCCCACGAAACGCCCAGCCCCTCCCCAGGCCTGGCAGCGCCATCCTGCTTTGTGGTCTGTGAATCCGACCACTTCAGGAACTTTGCTGGAATCACACGTCTTCTTCTAACTGACTTCGTTCATGATGTCCCCAAGGTTCACCCCTGGTGCAGCAGGTTGCCATGTCCTCTGTTAAGGCTGAAGCGTGTTCCACTGAACACACACTTTGGACTGAACGTGTCCCCTCCCCTGAGCCTCATTTTGAAATCCTAACCCCTGGCGTGACAGGACATGAAGGGGGGGCCTCATGGAGGTTTTGGGGTCTGAGAGTAGAGCCCGCAGGCTGGGGCTGGGAGCCTGATGAGACGCTGATGGCCTGTGTCCTCCCCCTCTGCCAGGTGAGGACCGTCAGGAAGGGGCTCGGGCAGGAGCCAACCAGCCGGCACCCAGATCTAGGACCTGCTGCCTCCAGAACCGTGAGAAACACTGCGCCGTCCAAGCTGGCCAGCCGCCGAGCTGGCCAAGTGGCCTGCGATGCACACTTCCCTCTCTGAGTGCTAAGGATCTGCTCTCCCTGTGGTCGCTTCTGGCTCATTTTTAACATGGCTTGCAGCAGGGTCACTGTCCGCGGTTTTGCACGGAGGGGTTTGGTATGGCCCCTCGTTGCATCTGAACTGTGTGGTTTCCGCAGAGAACCTGTTTTAATTCCTTCGCACACGCACATGACAGGTCTGTCTCCACGCTTCTGGCATCAGCCGCGTGCCGTGGAGTGCACTGCCGTGGTTCGCTTCCTCCACCCAGGGTTTGCTGGCCTTCTTGGACGTGAGTCTTCCTCAAAGTTGGACAAAAGCTGTTTGCTTTCAGACACTTCCCACCACGCGCCCTCGCTCTCCCAGACAGGCTGTGCCCACGCTCCTCCTCTCTCCCGTCTTCCGTCTCTGCTCCTCCTGACAGTTGTCCTCAGGCTCGCGGACATTTTTCTGCGCCTTCCGCTGACCCCACCGCAGGTGCTCCTCCCCTCCGGACGTGCCAGGGCTTTGCCCGCCTCGCGTGTTCTCTTCCTTTGCTCGCGTTGCCTGGTGCTGACCACGCAGGACATGCACGCCACGGCCACCTGAACACCTCATCTGCGAACTCCCATCTGGATGGGTGGGGAAGCACCTCGGTGTCCTGACAACTGGCATTCCTCCTGTGGTTGGCTGGGGCACTGTGGATCTCACGCTGGACACAGCCTCGTGGCAGGCCTTCAGCGGCTGCTGGTCTTGTCCTGGAGCGGGCGGCTGGCCGGGTCAGCCTGACCCCTTCCAGCCTTGCTGAGCCCAGCAGGCTGCAGCGCAGGCCAGCGCTGCCTGGGAGGAGCCAAGAGGCCTCTCTGCTGGCTGCAGAGAACACCTCGCCCCAGCCCGGGCCAAGGCCAGAAACTGTCCTGGGCTGGGGTTGGAGTGGCCCTGCACTCACCAGGGCTCCTTCGCTAAGAACTCCCTCCTGTCCGTCATGTCATTCTCCACAGCTTCACAGCTCCTCTGCCTCCCACGCTGCCCCTGCTGCGTGACTGAGGTCGGTGTGAAGCCTGGGCCTGTCCTGCCACTAAGAATACAACTGGGGGTGGCAGTCTTGCACTTGGAATCCAGGTTTTCACCAACCCAGCACAGGCTTCTCCAACGGGCCTCCTGTCTCCCGTCCGACACACGATGACCCTCAGGTGCCCGGGGCCCGGCTCACGACGCCCACCTACACTGGCTGCTTGGAAGGAGCAGAGCACTTCCTACTCTCAGATCACTTGTTCTCAAGGACAGCGTCTCATCAGAAGTGTATTTTTATGTGTAAAGTGACATTAGGACAATTTGCCTGCCCATATTAATCCAGAACGCCAACCTGCAGTCTATCAGCAAAAGGCAGGGCAGTGCTCAAAGCCACATGCACCAATGCTGCCTTCGAGACCTTCCTCCCCTCCACGGTCCCTCCCAGCTGTCCAAAAGCTCATGTGCACGGCCACCTTCGTCACAAGTGACTGGCCCTCCTCACCCCTTCTCCCAACCCCATGCAACTCTCAGGTGAAGCTGGGCTGAGGCAGAGGCAGCTGTGTGGAGAGGTGGCACCTACAGGGTCTGACAAGGTGACCAGGGACTCCCCAGCCACCTGGAGCAAATGGGTGGGGATGCCGCTCCTGCGAGTGGGAGTGTCGGGTAGGCAAAGGGTATGTCTTGGAACCACAGGGGTGCTGCCGGTCACTGTGACCAGCCCAGGGGTGGCCGTGGCAGCTAGTCCTCCTCTGGCACCTTGTCCCTCCTCAGGGTACTCAACCAAGGTGAGGGCATCACCCACGACTCAAACTTGTAGGAGACCATCACACGTCCTGGACACAGGTCCATCAGACACGGCCGCGGGTCTCCTCCCCTCCTGTGAGCCGCCTTCTCACCTAGCTGAGGTGTTCCTTGAGATGCCAGTTTCAAATTTCAGTCTTAAAAACAGCCAGAGAGAAAGAGGCTAGTCACCATCGCAGGAGGGAAGCCTGCAGAGAAGTCACAGGGAGCGCGCAGCAGAGCTGGACGCCACCAGGGGTCAGCTGCTCACTAGCATTCCACAGCCGGCCAGGACTCCTCTGAGGAGGCAGGCAAGTTGGAAACGCTCAGACAAATCAGAACGAGGTGGACCGGCCCCAGCAGAGTCCAACCAAAGCGATGGCCAACAGGCAGGGGACAGCCACCAGACACGGAAAATACAGGCAAAGGGGGTGGGGCTGTGCACAGACCCGAAACTAGGTAAGACCCCCACAGAGCAGCAGGGCAGGTGGCCTGCAGCCCAGCAGGAGGCGGAAGTTCAGCACCAGCTCCAGCAGCTCAGGAAGACCCTCTCTCAAAACAAAAAGGGCAGGGGGTGTGGCTCAGTGTGTGTGAGGTCCGGGCTCCACAGCAGCACTGCCAAAAAAAGTCTTAGTGAGGTAGCTGGATGCGGAGGGAAAACAATCTGTACTCTTACATCTCAGCAAGGGACACAGGGTAAAAATAAACCATTTAAATACCAGCCATAGTAGCATCAAAAATATCAAGTACAAGCCAGGCGCGGTGGCACACGCCTGTAATCCCAGCACTTAGGGAGGCTGAGACAGGAGAATCGCGAGTTCAAAGCCAGCCTCAGCAATGGCGAGGCACTAAGCAACTCAGTGAGACCCTGTCTCTACATAAAACACAGAATAGGGCTGGGGATGTGGCTCAGTGGTTGAGTGCCTGAGTTCAATCCCTGGTACCAAAAAAACAGAAGTTAAAATAATAGTAAAACAAAAATCCGGGTGTGAACATGTAGATTAAAATTAACACCTGCCCAAATATCCTTGTGCATACACGCGTGTGTGTGCAGGCACATCCCCATTCCTGAACCAGGGGAGCTGCAAAGACCCCACAGTGCTTCACACCTAAATACTTGGAGGGTCTCTCCTAAGGGTATGGCATCCTTCATAATCAGCGTACAGTTAGCACACTAAGGAAATCAGCAACCAGTCCCCATAACCCTGACAGCCAGTCCACATCTGCATCCCCCAAGTGTCCAGAAGCAAGAGCATGGCTGGCTTTCAAACCAGACTCCACCGAGGCCGCACGTGGCACCTGGCCGTTAAGCTCTCTCTCCGGGCCGAGTTTGGCAGCCTCCTCTGTGAAGGGAACAGTAAATACCTCCGCCCAGAGCGGTCGGAGGCTTACAGCTCCAAACCTGGGCAGTAAGAAGACATGGTATTCCTGTGCCTTTTGTCCAAAACTTGTGAGGAAGTGAATATCATCTTTTTGAAGGGAAAACAAGGCGTGATGGTTAATGCTGCATGATTCCAGGTAAATCCAGAGGAAGCCAGAGGGCAGAGACAAAGAAAGAAATCGTACAACCAAGAGCCAAAAATTTGCTTTGGAATGCAGACAGTCACTCGCTGAGGACAAGCGCAGAAACCCGCCACACTGTGAGTAGCATCAGACCTCCAGCCTAGCGGGAGTTCAGGAACTGCCAGGAAGGGCCCTGAGCAGTGAGCCAGGTAAGCCAGGCAGACAGATGCTACCAGGGCTCCCTCCACAAGTGCCGCACTAAGCAGAAACAGGGACGGGCATGCAGAGGACAGAGGGCACCCCAAGCCGCTCATGTTATCCGCTTAAACCAATGAGCCGGCCAACACCAACTCAGCAGACTGGTCAGACTTATTAAAGCCCAAATTACTGATTGAAGAAGGCATTACCCAATCCCCTGTAGCCAAAGGCTTCCAGAGTATGGAGCCAGAGGGAGGGAGAGGGAAGAGGCGTGGGGAGACCCGGTGGGGAGCAGGGGTTAAGGGGGCAGGGAAGCAGGGGACATGTGACTTGGCCCCCAGCCCTGGGCCTATTTGGGACTCTCCAAACAAGCTGGGCTGAATAACAAGGAAAAAAACCTGCTCCCAACGGGCCCACATCCCGGAGGTCACATGGTCTGACGAGCGGTCCTGGCTCAGTTACATGGAGCTCCTACTTTTAAGACTTGCCTAGGAGGTTTGGTCTGGGAAAGCGTCTCCCTGAGTCCCAGAGCTGCCAGAGGAGAGAGGCCATGGAACCTGGGCCCCTGGAGCTGGGGCCACTTGCTCACTGCCCTGGGTACACAGGGAGGTCAAGGCCATCAGGGCCCTCCAGACAGCAAACACAAGGCAGGGCTTCTGAGTGCAGTCAGCCCTCAACGTGGCCTAAGGGAACATGCAGAAGCATACCCTGGCCAGAGGCCGACATCCCAGCCAGGAGGGGACAAGACACAATGCCCTGGTGTCACAGCATCACAACCCATAGCATTATTTTTCCTCTTACCCACTCCACCTGCAGGGCACTCTACCGCTGAGCCATGTCCCCAGCCCTTTTTATTTTGAGACAGGTCTTGCTAAGTTGTTGAGGCTGGCCTTGAACTTGCAATGCTCCTGCCTCAGTCTCCTCAGTGTCTGGGGACTACAGGTATGCGCCACCACGCCTGGCTAATCTTACCTTCCAGTGTGCTAAGAAATTCAGAAATACAGGAGTGAAGTTTGCTCCTTCCTGCCCTCAGTGCCCGCAAGCACTGTGAGCCACAGGTGCCTGGCACCTGGTCTGATCTGAGCACGGGAACCCAGTGTTGTACAAGAGGCACTCGGACAAGCAACCCACGGCCGTTCAGCCCCAGGCCCTGAGGAAGATGATGGGCAGAGCTGGGCGCGGCCTCCTGTGAGCCCAACGCCACCACAAACAGCACCCAGGACACAGGAGACCCAGGAACCCGCTCACCGGGCATGACTGCCTGCTCCACAGACGCTGTGTGGGTGCTTACGTGGAACACCTGCAGGCTGAAATGCACCTTGCATAGGTCCCACCAGACGCCAGCCTGGACAGAACCATTCTTACCTGGTGTAGACAGGCCCATGAGTTTCCAAAGCAAATATGTGCCATTTTGAAATTTTGGATAGAACAACCTATGAAATCCCTTTCCATATTGTCCAGAAGACGTTACGGAAGAATCATCAGTAATGGGATGAATGCACGTGGAGTCAGCGTCTGCCGCGCCCCTCTGAGCTTTTCTGTGCGTGAACTCCATCACTCCAGCAGGCCAGGGCCCAGCAGGGCACAGGAGGACACACTGAGCTGGCCGCTCAGTCAGCTGGCACAGGCCCACAGTGGAGGGGTCCACTAGGGGCACAAGACCTCAACTAGCAACCTGAATGGGAAAGATGCAAGCCACGCCTGCACTTTCAGATTGCCAGCCATGACATTAAAAAGAGGCAGGGGTGTGGCTCTGTGGCAGGTGCGCTCAGCAGGCCTGAGGCCCTAGGTTCCCTCCTGTGTCAAAAAGGGAAAGAAAGGTGGTGCACGCCTGTAATCCCTGTACTGTGAGAGGCTGAGTTCAAGGAGGAGGATCGCGAGTTCAAAGCCAGCCTCAGCAACGGCGAGGCGCTAAGCAACTCAGTGAGACCCTGTCTCTACGTAAAACACAAAATAGGGCTGGGGATGTGGCTCAGCGGTCGAGTGCCCCTGAGTTCAATCCCTGGTACCATAAAAAAGGGGGGTGCCATGTGTGATGGTACTGAGTGCCTTCGGCCCCCACCAACCTCCTCTCCAGTGGCTCAAGAGCCCAGTGGCTCGGCCTGTGTGCAGGGACAGCGGGCGCCTCCCTATACCTCCCCTGTCACTGACCAGGAAGAGCTCCACAGCATCTCCATGATGGCCCATTCTAGCACTGGATGGGAGGTACAGCAGTTCAATATTTTATTTATGTGTTTTCACATAATATAATATTTCTTAACTAAAAAAAGAGAAGACAAGCCATTCCCCAATATACCACAAAGTCACAAGTCCCATAGCAAAAATCATGACAGTGTAAATACTGCCTGTTTTCTCTCTTTTCCAGAAAATGTGGAAGGAACAGATTATTTTCTAGAAAAAGTAAATGATGGGTGAAAAGTAAGAACACTTAGTAATTATCATTCCCTTTCCAAGTTTCTTTTCTTTCTAAGATTATTTTCTCCTCTCCCCTTGCCTGTGTTAGGAAGGACCAGCTCTGATCAGACCACCAGGCTGGGCAGATGGTGCCACTCCACTCTGTCCTGCCCTACTGCACACAGCATCCAGCCGATGGGAATCCAGGTCGCTCCAGGTCACCCAGGGCCAGCTCACTGCCTACCAGCCCAGGAGGCTGCGAGGCCTGCACGTCCATGGCTCTCCATTTCTCGGGCAGGTGCGCGTGAGGGAACCATTGCACGGGCTCTGAAACCTGCCCCCACAGATGCGATCACAACGCTGAGGTTGCACAAGGCTCTGCGCATCCGTGCCACCCGTCCTCACCTGTGCTCACTGAGGACGGGAAGTCACCTGCTCAGAGCTGTGGGAACCCCCGCCATGAAGCCTGACTCCACTGTCTCTAAGGACTCGCAGAATCAACCAGCAAACCCACCAAGGCCCCTTCTCCAGAAAGCAGCCCAGAGAGGGCACGGAGGTGGACGCAGACCCTCACGGAGCCTCGGTGATGGCAGCAAGGGGGCTGCACTCAGCCTGCGGGGCAGGGAGGACTCTGCTCCAGGAGCACCGAGGCCAGCACAGGGGTGGTGCTCTCCTGGCCCAACACAGACAAACAGCAGGTCTGTGGAGACCAAGGCAGGTGCGGGGAGCCACATCCCCACGCCAAGCTCCCAAGCTCCCAGCCTCCCCTGCACACCCCGGGACCCACGCAGGGCGAGTCCTGGCCGGGAGTCATGCGGCCCTGCAGCTCCAAGAACAGGAACAGGACAGGAAGAGGCTGACCACCCTGGGAGAGCCCCCGAGGAGGAAGGTGTGGCACCAGAACACAGTGAGAAAGGCAAAGGACAGGTAGCTGAGTACAGAGGAAAAGGAAACGGCAGGAGGAAAACGGCAGGCGGCACTTCCCCACCACCTGGCTGCTCCCGGCCTCCAGGGAGCGAAGGATGCACCGTCCAGCACAAGCACTCACCCACTGGAAGGCTCTCTTCCTGCTCTTTGGCCACAGAGGCTAACGAAGAGGAGGAGGGGGCATAAGAAAGGACGCCTGAAACCTACAGAAGCCAGGACGCCCGGCTCCCAGCTCTGGGCCCCTCGCCTTGAGAAGTCTCCCCCTCTGTTCGACCTTTAGATAGAACTTGTTTTCTCGTCTCAGCATTTCCTGGTGTCTGAGTGTCAAGAGCGTCAACACTGGGGGAACAAGGGCCGGATCCTCATTTTCAAGACCTGCCTCAACTGGAGCGCCAGACAGCAAGGGCGCTTGGCCACAAGACCCCTGGGGACTCCGCCCTGGTTGCTGTGCTGCTGTCCTTGATCCGTGTGGCACCTGTGACCCAGGTCACTTTCTAATAAGGGCTGGGACCCAGGCAGCCCAGCCAGGCTCCCACTGCAATGCACACGCGGTGCAGCGCACAGCTCCCCAACCCCCACCCCCACAGACCAGGAGCTGAGCCCAGCGAACACGGCCGGATCCAGGCTTGAGCCCGAGGGGAGACCAGGCCTGTGCGCAGCACGGCTGACCAGTGACATGCCACCTTCCTCAGTGCCCCAGTGAACACATTGGAACGGCAAAGGTGAGGCGAGTGCAGGGGTTCCGGGGGGGGGGGGGGTTGTGGCTCTGCAAGATCAGCACACGGGCTTTCGGGCCTAGGGACAAGTGGAAAGGTCAGCCTGTCGAGCCTCTGTGTCCCCGCTGTTCTCCAATGCGACCGGTGTGATCTGGCAGCTGGCCACCTGAATCTAATGGCCAAAGCGTGGACTCTGGGCTCGGCAGCCTGCCTAGGGGTTAAGTGAACCCCAGGAGAGCCACGCAAGGGTGCCTGCCACCCTGAAGGCAGGAGACGGGCACAGCTCCAGCGCTCACCACGGGTGCCACAGAGCCAAGCGCAGCGCCCATGCCAGTGACCAAGGCGGTAGGGAAGGTCAGCAGGACCTCCAGGTTGGGAGAAGCGGGTGGCAGAGGGCCAGCGGTTCAGGAAGAGCGCTGTGTGGCTCCTCGTGCCGAGCTCCACCCCCAGCACCGGGAAAAGGAAAAGGAAACCAAGCGAATGCCGTGAGTGTGCGAGCTGTGGTGCCGCCTGCGGGTGCACACGTCCGGCTGGGCTCCGGGAGCGAGGGCTACTGAGGCACAGGGCACTGGGTGGCACCCCTGGAGCGCTGCAGGCGAGGGGCGAAGCCGGCCGGGGCTGAGACAGAGGAGGGGTCCAGATGGCCACGGAGCCCGGCAGCCAGGAGGAGCGGGTCTGTGGCCGAGAGGCGCAGCCTGCATCTCCCTTCACACTGGAGCCTGCCTCCAAACTCCGCCGGGCGGAGCCGCGCCACCTTTTTGGAGCACGCTCCTCACTGCTAGCTGCCTCCTTCACACCTTCGCTCACCCTTGCGAACGCGGGGCCCTGTGGCTGCTCTTCAGCCGCCACAGTAGTGACCAGCCGCCCGTTCCACCTCCAGCTGCACGGTGACAGGAAGTCAGTGGGAAGGGACACCCAAGGACACCAGGGCTGCAGTTTTGCAAGTGTGTCTCAAACTGGTTCCCAGCGCGAGGGAATGACAGACGGGGGAGGGGTCCTCCCAGCTTAAAAGCCCAGACCCCGCCTTCTGCCTGTGTGGAGCAGTTCCACCGCAGACAGGTCCCCAGCCGGCTGGGCCGTTCTGCTCCAATCAAGCCCCTGCCGTCTCTCCAGCTGCCCGGCACTGATCATCCATCTGCACGCAGGGGTTGCATGCCCACTGTTGCAAGCTCTCCACTCAGTTCTGTTTGGGGTCCTTTTCCTTCCTCGTGAAGACACCTCACAGGTCCCCTCTGAGTGCAGGAAATCCACCTAGAGTGGTTCCAGATCAGTCTCTGCTCCTGCAGCAGAGCTGCCCAGGGGCTTTGCTGCCTGAGCCCTGCAGCTATGGACAGATGACTGACTCAGGATAAGCCCACACCCAGGGCCACAGGCATGTGGGCAGGCCTGAGCAAGGGGCCGCAGCATGAGTCCTGGGGTTCAGCTCCTGGGAAACCCAGATCCGGAGCCGGAGGAAGCTTGGTGGTAGAGCACTTGCTTGCTTGGCACACACGAGGCCCCAGGTTCCACCCCCAGGACAGCAAAAGAAAGAAAGAAGTTCAAATTTTGTTATTACATTTGTATTATTATTAAATAATGCCAAAGAGAACTTTTAGGAATGAAAAATGTAATCACTGAAATGAATTGCTTTTAAAAACCGATTAAATACATTAGACAGAGCTGAACAAATAACTCAGAAGGCAGCAAAGACTAAAGGTGAGATGGTGTGTCAGAGGCCTGGGGTGGCATGAGGGGCCGAGCAGAAGGTGGAGCCCTGCTCCAGACAGTGCCGGTGGAACGTTCCAGAGCTGCTGGGACACAGACCGTCCTAGGACACAGACCGATCCAAGCCGCGCACCACTGAGCTCAAGAGCACATGGCAGAGCGGCATGGGCAGCTGACCTGGGGAGGACACAGTGCAGCCCACACCCTGCAGGGCAGAGGAGGCCAGAGCCCAGGGCACAGGGCAACGCAGCACAAGTTGAGCCCAGGGAAATGCCCAGAACCGGCCCCACAGGGCCCTGCCCAGGAGGCTTTGGAGCCAGAGCCAAGGGTACACACTGACCGACTGACCCCACACACTTAGGGCACAAGAGCACCCGCGCGCACTCCGGGGTGGTGGGAGAATGAGAACACATTCCCGAGCACCTAGAACTGAACGATGTGGCTCTGGCAGAGCGCTTGCCTCTTGTTGATTAGAGGATGGGTTTCTTTTTAAGGACTGAATTAGATTATCCATTATCCCAGTGTGAGGCACTGCGTTCGATCCTCAGCACCACATAAAAATTAACGAATAAAATAGAGGCATTCTATACAACTACAAAAGAAAAATTTAAAAAAAAAACTGACCCATGAAAATCCTGCAGGACAAATACACAGGACAGCACAGCCGAGGGAAGGTCAGGCACAGCCTGATTCTCACAAGAGAACCTCAGTCAAGACACTGAGCTTGGAAAAGACCACAGAGCTGCGCTTTCACCACAACAGCCTCGGAGGAGCTCCTGGATAAACCCGAGGGGAGGAAACAACAGCGAAATCAGACACCAGGGAGAAACCAGAGGACCTGGGTGGCTCCTTGGGACAATCACAAAACACATACACCCCAGACAATAGGTAAGGACAGAAAGGCCAAAGCTTCAGGTACGGAGGGGACTTACTGTCACAGAGGGGAGGCAGAAATGTAGGGAACCGCAGGCCCATGTGCCAAGAAACAGACTTCAGAGAAGCCCACGCAGGGGACAGCCCTGGCCACTTCCCTCCTCTTGAGGGCAGCGGGGCTGGCAACACTCGTGACAGAAGCTGTGTGGCACCAGCAGCCATGTCACCCAAGACGCAGCTGGGACCCGACGGCCGTGGGCGCCGCTGTCCTGAGCCCTGCTTAGGCACAGCTGGCCCCGCTGGCGCACGCTGCTCACTGCTGCGTCTCCACTCGTCTAACTTTCTCCAAATATCGTCCGGGAGCAAGGCAGACGGGCGGAAGTGCACACCTCTGTGCTTCCCGTGGCTGGCCACCGTCCTCCTGAGAGTGACCAGCAGGCCCGTGGCCACTTCTCCCTGCTGTGAATGCGGCAGTGGCCCTTGTTCACAGGGACGGTACCGGGGTGTCTGCACCTGCACTGCTGTGGTTGCCAGTCACCTGTCCTGCTGTGCTCATGCCCAGCCCTCCCTACGTGTCCACTCTCCCTGCAGGGCCACCATCAAGGACACTGGGGCCCCTTAAACACAAGTGCTGATACCAAGACCGTGGCTATGGTAACCGAGAGGGTCACCGAGCACCTTGCCAGCAGGGAGCACACCGTGGGGCGACGCTGGACACAGGGGTGCTTCCCATCCCATGTGGGATGGAGCAGGGAGCACCGCAGGTCACCAGGCACTCAAACAGGTGCACCTTCAGGCTCACGAAGTGCCACCTGCACTGCTCCCTTCACCGTCTTTGGGCCACCGCCGACCACAGGCAGACGAGCCACAGAAGCAACCCTCTGGGTGGCGAGTCACTGGGGCACCATGAGGCGCCTCTCTGTCCATTCGAAAACAGGCGTCTGGGCTCCCCAGCGCTGCTTGATACACCTGCGGGGCACCTCAGCACCTGTCCCCTGAGAGGGTGTGGTGGGCACAGGTGGGCACAGCTCTGTGACACAGCCGCCTGCAGTCCGAGGCTCCCACAGTGGCTGCACAGGCGCGGCGGCCACACCAGACCCGCACCAGCATGCAGCTGCCCAACAGTGTGGCCAGCACTGCCCACGTGACCTCCCCATGCTGGCCCTGGGCAGGCGGGTGGCATCTCCTGGCAGCACCTGGTGAGGCAGCCTTCCACCTCCTGTCTCCTCGTCGTGTCACGGTCTGCCTGTGCTTCCCACACTCCCAGGAGCAGCGACGATTCAGAACCAGGCTCGTGGGGACGCCAGAAGGGGAGCCGGGAGGCACTCCCCGGGCAGGACTGAGGGGCGCCCCATCGCACCCACCCAGGCAGCGAAGCAGGAAGGAGGCCGCTGGAACCACGAGGAAGGAGCAAAGCCACCACCATTCCCAGAGGCCGAGGGTCTCAACGCAGAAGGCTCCAAAATACACAAATAAACAGTAAGAAACAGCCAGGTGGCCGGCAACCAGACCTGCACTCCAAAGTCAACTGCACTTCTACGCAGTGCCTCCAGGAGCCTGAAACTTTAAACCACCATTCGCAAAAGCAACAAAACTCATGTGTGCAGCTGGGCACCGGGGAGCAGCGCGGCAGATGGAGCATCACGGGCTCCGCAGGACAGTCGGCTCTGCGGGCATCGAGGGCGCAGGCACTGCCAGGGCGTCCACCCCTTCTGAGAGACGCGCTGGTGCCTGGGTGCATGAGGACCTTCCTAGGCAGCACGGGGAGGTGATGCCAGGAAAAAAAGGTGAATAAACCATAAGAACAGGTTCATCAAAACAAGACTAAGCAACAGGAAGACCTGCTAGGGGAAGGAGCCCCGAGCAAGGTGACCGCAGAGGGTGACGCCCGCATTCCAAGAGGGTGCACCGCGCAGAGGCCAGAAGTGAGGAGCTTGCAGGGAAACGACCACCTGACAAGCGGGCAGAGGACATGGACAGATTGCCACAGAGAAGCGGCAGGCAGTGAACACCAGACGACCAGCTCCCGAGCAGGGAGGACAGCCATGGCCAGCAGACAGCACTGTCTACAGGAAGGAGCCCGGCGTGGGTGCCCAGAGTGTGCTCCAGGGCATGACCCGGCACAGTCATCCTGGGCAGCCACCTCGAGGCCAGAGCACTGGCCACTGGAGGACTCCTCCCAAGTGCGCCAGCAGTCTGGGACACTACTGGTGACGCACGCTGCCCTGGAGACATCCCTTTGCAGGCCTGACCTCCGCACAGAGCTCCCACTGGGTCCCAAGAGAGGTGGCGTCACTGTGCTCCCCGTCAGCTGCCCACTCCCTACCCTCCTCTCCTCTGACCACCACAGAAGCCCTGACCCGTGTCCAGCAGGCATGCCTGAGGCAGGGTGGACAACTCTTGGCTTTCACATGCACACAAAGTCTTTAGCTTTGCTCTTCATTTCCTGCTCACTCGCGTGTGTTTGGAAGTGCCCATTTGTCCTCATTTAATTAGCTCAGCAATTTCATTTCAAGAAATGCACAAATACCATAGACCAGAAGTTGTAAAGACGGTGGCCCCTGGGGCTGGATCAGACAGCAACATTCTTAACTTTGCATGTGCGGTGTGTTAAAAATAAATCACGTGCACATAAGTCCAGATTCTTACGGACTTATGCACATAAGTCCAGAGTTCTCTTGGAAGAACAAAGACAGTGGACTTGGTCCTGGTCCTGCCAGGCCACATGTGGCTGAGGTCAGTGGTGGCAGTCCGGTGAGCTGGGCCCCTGGGCGGCAGCCTGGGCCACCTGCCCTGTTGGCCGTAGCCCACTGTCCCTCCCTGTCTGCAGCTGTCTCTGCAACGTCCGTGGAACTCTGTTCATCAAAAAGAAATGCTCTGCACCCAACAACTCACTAAAACTCAAAGGGAAAAGTAGAAGGTACAACGGAGCTCCAGGAAAGTGGAACGCCAGCCTGGAGCTGGACCCGAGTGAGCCAGCAACACACCTGGCCGACCTGGGGGCCAGAAGGCAGCAGCCTCTGCCCGGAGCATGCACTGTGGTCTCCAGGGTCTGTCCTGCAGCACGGGCACCTTCCTAGCGGGCGTCCTTCAGTGCCAGCTGCCTGCTAGTCACAGCAAAGCAGCCCGGCCAGGGCTCGGGAGGCCTGCTGAAAGCCCCAGGCTGCTTCTAAAGCTAAACCAAAACATTGCCCATCACTCACGACTGACACAGGAGATTGCACGTTTCCATTTTGGCGGATTATCCAAAGTTCCTCCAGCCAGCCACCGACAGCCGGGAGCTTTCCCACCCAGGCCTCTCTGCCAGAGAGCTGCAGCAAGGTGACAGGGAGGATGACCCCAGGGAGGAGCTAAGAACTCCCTGCAGCACCCTGGGGACCTCTGCAGGGGCACACCCAGGCTGCTCAGAGGGGCAGCTCAAGGGGGTGCGCACACAGGCGGGTCCTGAGGGACGGGGCTCCGTCCTGGGCTGGGCGGCTGGGCCCTACTCAGCTGGTCTGAGACTTCCTCCCCAGGCCGCATCTCTCCAGCCTCCTCCCCCAGGAGGCAGACCTGCTCCAGCCTGCTGCTGCCCCTCCCTCTGTCCCCCGCAGAGCTGCCCCAGAGAGCCTCTCACGCGCTGAGCTTCACCCTGGAACCTGCGTCCCTCGCCACCACACTGACGTGCATTCCCTGTCTCCTCTGGCAAAAGTCACCTCCACCAGACCAAACTCACAAGACACACCCACTTCACACTTCTCTGCATGGCAGAGTGTGTGCACCTCCCTGGCAAGAGGAACACTCTTTTCACTCAATGTCCTGGTCACAGACTAGGACAGTGGCTGCAACCAGAAATCAGTCCCTGGGAAGCCTAACCTGGACATCAGCACACGGCCTGAGTCAATAAAAGCCCAGCACTGTGGGGCAGCCTGTCATCCCAACAGCACTGCAGACTGAGGCAGGAGGACCTCAAGTTCAAGGACAACTTAGCAAGACCCGGACTCAAAATTAAAAAGGCTGGGGTGTAGCGCAGTGGTAGTGAGCTTGCCTAGCAAGTGTGGGGCCCAG
This sequence comes from Geosciurus inauris, assembly GCA_004024805.1. NCBI lineage: Eukaryota > Metazoa > Chordata > Mammalia > Rodentia > Sciuridae > Geosciurus > Geosciurus inauris. The sequence continues at coordinate 42,627 of PVHX01012680.1, forward strand.
TGTTCAATCCCCAGCCACCCTTCCCCGAGAAAACGTCAGCAGCAGCTCTTCGGTGCCCGGCATCCAGAGCACAGGAGAAGCTGAGCACCGAGGGATCCGCACAGACTGGAGCGGTCACCCCCACTCGGCAGCACACACAGCACATGGCCACCTTTCACTCTGGATGGAATTTCTGAGCTGCCGTCCAGCAAGTACAACCTCCTACAAGTGAAAAATCTTAAAACCAAAGCAGGTGTTAAGTCAATCACTTAGTTTCTTGGTTTAGAAAAGTGGGTTTTCATATAGTTTTCTAAGCATCAAGGGGATGGGTAGAAAAAATAACCGCTTTGGATTCAATCAACCTCTGAAGTGCAGATCCATCAAACTGGGCAACGCTGCCCAAGCCTCCCCACCTCAGTCTCCTCATCAGGACACGGGACAGCATCATGCTCCTTCTGGAACTGAGACTTAAAACAATGAGCATATAAACCAGCTCAGAGCAGGGCTATCACTGGAGACGTTACAGAACAATAAACAGAGCATATTATCAAGTAGGGGCAAATTTAATATCAGCAAACACTTATAAAATGTTGCGAGGAAGAGCCCACAAACTGTCCTGGCTGGAGCTGCAGCGGGGGGCAGGGAGAGCAGCACGTGAGCAGCGGGGTGGGCCGCCCCTTCCCAGTGCTGGGCTTAGCAGCTCCTTGCTGTGGGCATTGATTACGGATTTCATTCCCCACCCTCTTTCCAAAGGAACAGGGACAATCTCCATCACTGACACAGGCCGCTGGCACAGAAGCTGTCTTCAGCTCCTGGTCTTAGGTGGCACAGAGCACTCCAGCCAGGAGGAGCCTGCTCCCACATCCCGAAGGCCCTCAGGCTGTGTTCTGCTGGCCCCTGCACGCGTCCTCTCTGTAGCCCTTCCACACACACACAGGGACTGTGGCAATGGGGCACAGTGCCAGGTCCTAGGTGGCCAGTCCTGGGCTCTGCCTATGCAAGACAACCCACTGCCCACCCCTCATCACCAACCTGATTCTCTGTCCCCACAACTAAGCCAGACCAATCTGTGTCACCTTGTTTTGCAAAGATAATCAAAACATGGCAAGTTCTTCAGTGACGAGTGTTTGGAAAGGAACCACTAGTACGTTTGCTAACTGCAGCATTTTGAAATCAGTAACTCAGAATTAACCTTCAATGTACTATGAAGTGGCTTTAGGAATGACAGACTGTCACAGCCGCTTTGCTCTATGACGTTGAACAGCTCATGTAAACCCCAAACTCTGGTTAACCAAAAGCAAACCCTAAAAAATGTCTGAGCAATTGTTTTGTTTCCAAAAATTCACCCAACCTAACAGAGACAGAAAGGATGGGAAGGCTAAACTGCGAAGATCTCATGTTATGCAACTCAGCAAAAAGGAGACAGATGTGGCCCGTGTTCTGTTCTTTAACATCAGCCAGCCACAACTTGGGACAGGAAAATAAAGACAGAGATTCCGACAGGCCAGAGGAGGAGGAAGAGTGTGGAAGAGGAGTATGAGCTTTGGCCAGAGGTGGGTTTGATGGTGATCAGAGCCAACACGTGACCCCAAGGGCTACACCCCTGAGTAGCCCTGTGGGAGCCGAGCAAGGCCAGGAGCCTAGGAAAAGGCTGCATGGCACTGGGCCAGTGACTGTCCTCCTCTCTCTCCCAAAAAGCCAGTGACTTTGGCTCTTCTCAAACACCACTTGTTCCCCCTCCTGGGTTAAAAACAGACCTCAGCATCCCCTGCCGCCTCTAATTTGACCAGAAATAAAGTTGTTCAGACTTTTAGCACAATAGAGGGTCTGAGGAGCTGGGGGTCTGAGGAGCTGGACATCACTGGGACCTTGGTTTAAATTCTGGCTGGGCCCATCTACAACATAACCGTGGGCTAGTCACTGACCCTTTGTTTCTTCAGCCCACTCTCTGGCACAGCCCCAGTGCCAGCCAGCGCACAAATGGAGGGCAGGCACCAGCGCGTCAGCACCTGCAGTGACGGAGTGGAAAGCAGACATGAATGTGGACTGGACAGGTCACTCAGGAAAAAAATTAAACAATCGTTTCTCACTGGCTTCCCCAGCCCTGGTGCAGACCTGTCAGCACAAGGTGGGTCAGGGGCCTCTGGTGGGGACAAGGCAGCACCTGCCCACAGTCCCCGCATCCTATGGGCCTTCACCACCCGGGCTGTTTTTAACCCAGACCTGGCACGTTTCTCAAGCTACTGCCAAGCTGAAGACCTCCTGCGGTGGACAGGCTGCAGCTAAACTCAGGTGGGCAACCCTGAACCACAGGGTGAAGGGCAGGCCGGCTGGCAGTCCCTCCTGGAAGCCTGGCTCAAGACCTAGCTTCCAAGGCCAGAAGAGGGCCGGTCCACATCCTCCCAAGTAGCTGTGTTCTGAAACAATGTAATCAAGAAGCTTCAAAGAGGGCGGGGAACATGGATACAGGCTGACTGCAGCTGACTGCCTCCCAGACTGGGAGGGGTAGGGTAGTCAGGATCATCTAAATAGAGCAGGGGCCGGTGGGCAGTGATCAAAGCTGGCAATGTTCAAATGCCCCTGAGACCTCTCCAAGGCTTGTAAACTGGGAAACACTGACCAGCAATCCCTAGGTGCGCACCAGAAGCCCGCAGAGCCGCAGCTGGAACAGGAGACTCCCTTAGTTCAGCAGCATGTGCCCATGGTCCAGCGCCCATGGTCCAGCGCCCATCCAGGAATCCTGGATCCTGGCTCCGCGGTGGTTTTCGTTTGGTGGCCGCTTATCCCCTTGTGCCTGAAGCAGCTGTCCACATTCTTCCCTCCCGTAAGGCCTGAATATTTCCCAGGAAAATAACCCAATTGCTGCATTATTCTTTTAGACAAGACTTTGAATGCTGGATTTTTAAAAAAAATGTCAGAGAAGCCATTTGTAAAAACCATTTTCTCTATCTCACTAAACTCTCTCAAAGTTTAAAAAAAACCTCCATTTCCTTCGCTGCAGCCCAGCCGCTTGTCATTCTCCTCGCCTCGGTACCCTGGGTCCACTGCTGCAAGGTCCTCCGGGTGGCCCTGGGACGGAGGTGTCTTCCTCCCAAAAGCCTCTGTGGTCACCACTGACCCCACCACCTGACCGGCCGGCGGCGGCTCAGGGGCCTCGGCGCTCACGCCAAAGTCAAGCCGGCAGCGGGCGCGCATCCCCTGCGGGCGGTCCCACCTGCGGCCTCCCCGCCGGCTCCAGCGAGCAAGAAGGGACACTAGCCGCAGCCTGCGCTGGGCCGGGACGCCCCGAAATCAGGCGCGGCGCGTCCCCCGGCTGCCCAGGCCCCGCCCGCAGCGCGTCGCCCCAAGCCGGCCCCGGGCCCCCTGCCCGGCCCCGGGCCCGGGCTGCCTCGGCCGGTGGCGGGCGGCGGGCTCGGGGCGGACAGCGGCCGGGCGGCCCGAGGCCCGGGGCAGCGGCGCAGGCCCGGGACGCCGACCTCGGGCGGCGGGGCGACCCCGGGCGGGGGCTGCCGCTCACCTGAGCCGCCGCCGCCTGCTCGTCGCGGTCCGGCGTCGCTCGGCGGCCGCGCTGGCCGCTGCGCTCTCGGCCTGGGCCGGCGGCCCTGCGTCGGGCCTCAGCGAGTGCGGCGCCCGCCGCCCCCGGCCCCGCGGCCCCGCCCGCCGCCCTCCGCCCTCGCCGCGCCGCCACTTCCTGTGCGCGCCCGGCCACAGTTCCGCCGGCGCGGCGCGGGCGGGGGACACGGGCCGCGGGGCCGCCAACGGGCGGGAGGGCGCGAGGGCGGGGCGCGCGGACCCAGCCTCCGGCCTCCGGCCTCCCGGCCTCCGCGCCGCCCCGGCACTCCGGGGCGTGGGCCGCGCGCCGCCCCGCTCGGGTCGCCTCCGGGAGCGCTGGGGACTGTCCTGCGGCGCCGCTCCCGCTGGGCTCGCGTTCCAGACCCACGTGCCGCGCTCTCCGACTTATTTATAGTGGGCGCCCGGCTGGCAACATTGTATCCGTGTCTGACTCCGCAGGGAGCGTCTCTGAACTGGAGGGGCGGCCTCTCGAACGGCACCCTCTCCCACAGCCCGCAGTCACCACGGTCCCCGGTCCCCTCCTGGCCCGCGACAGTCACCTGCGTCCTCCCGACACCTGGCCGGGCGGCAGATCCTACCAGCAGGCCCTGGGGACACGTGCCAGGACAGGACCTGCCTGCGGGGTTAGCCCAAGGGGCAGGGCCATCTGCACTCCCCAACCTCCACTTGATGCAGAGTGGACCTGTGTCTGCCCCCGTGCCCAGGTCCACACTGGACCTTCTGAGCATGGAGGGGTTTCACTAGAAAACTTATTTAAGATGCCCAGAGCTTGGACTGTTCTGCAAAGTTCTTCAAGCCTCTTCAAATTATTTCAGAAAATACCTAGAGTAGAAAAAAGTGCACGCACCTGTCCTACTCAGATTTCCCCTGCTCCTGAAAAAGGAGCTGTGCTTTGCATGGCTCATGGAAATTCAATATTTCAAAACCCCTGATCCCTGCCTTGCCTTTGTGAGCAGTCCAGCCCACGGGAATTCCCACAGGCCCCTGCACAGGGTTACCTGTAATTACAAAGCACCTGAAAATAACCAAGCAGGCCTGGTTAAAGAACTCCAGAAAGGTCACTTAATATTTTAATTTAAAATATTTTAGGGCTGGGATTGTGGCTCAGCGGTAGAGCGCTTGCCTTGCATGCGTGAGGCCCTGGGTTCGATCCTCAGCACCACATACAGAGCAATAAAATAAAGACATTGTGTCCATCTACAAAAAAAATTTAAAAAAAAAAAATATTTTAATGTAATTCTGTGTACACTGATAAAACATACTCTCCAAAGTTTGCTAAATTAGGAATAAAAAGATGGGCTGGGCTGGGGCTCAGTGGCGGAGCACTTGCCTCGCATGCGAGAGGCACTGGGTTCGATCCTCAGCACCACATAGAAATAAATAAAATAAAGATATAAAAAAATTAAAATAAAATAAAAAGAGCAATAGATACACAATAATCCACTGTATTAAAAAACGGTTCCTGCAACTCTATGTCCAGGAAGCTTCCGGAAGGATAAACATGAGACATTGATGGGCAGGAGTAAGGCAACTTTTTATTGTATGCCAGACAGTGATGTTTAAGTTTATTAAGTAAACATTTTACAGTCGCTTTTTAAAGCTAATTAAAATGCACCTCATTACTTTGCCATTTGATGGTGCCGTAACCATGACTTTGTCTTGGTGGTGTAAAACCTCTTGGATATAATCTGATCTCTGTTCTGTTAGGAGGTGTGATCCTTCAGACCTGCTCAGAATTTCCCCCAGGGAAAGCTGCAGCTGAACACACACATGTGAAGGGGGCTCGGAGGCAGCCGCCTCCCTTGACTCCACCAGGCTGCCCGAGGCTCTGCTCAGGTTGGCAGGAAAGTCACCCGGACCCTCCCTGGGAGCATACATGTACATGCGTGGGCTGTTTGACTTGGCAAAGCAAGGCCGTGAGGTGGAGACTTCTGACATCCTGCTGTGCGTGTAGGGAAACAAGCCTGGAGCGCCTTGGAGCCCCCAGCCCATGGCAGCAGGGCCCATGGTCCTGGCCCAGCCTGGCTGTCCACGGCGCACTTGCCTGTCCTGGGCAGTGATGCTGCTGCCTTCCTGTTCAGGGAGAAACTCCCATCCTACGGAGAGCAGGCCCACGGGATGCTGGGGCATAGCAGACCACCAAAGGATGGGCCACTCAAGACCCATAAGGGAGGGGCACCCAGAGACTGGACATGGTGGCACCCCAACCTGGTCGCTTGCCATGAGCCTTGCCCGGGAAAACCTCCACAGTGATGACCCTCCAAATCTCTGTCCTCAGGGTTTAGCAGAGTGCAGTTTCTCCTGCCCGTGGCGACCACATAAGTCCCACTCCAGGCTGACACTGTGAAACCACCGTCCATCCGGACCTTGGTCTAGAATAAGTTCTGTGCTTTGCCAAGCTGTGCCCCTGAACGAGTTCCTGGCTGGCTAGTGACCTTAGCTGCCCATCTGCAGTGACTCTCGTCTTCGGCTCTCTCTGCCTGGGCTCTCAGGGCAGCTGACGAAACCCCGTGGCTGCCTTAACCCTGTCCTAGCCTTTCTGTAAGCTCTGTGTCATCGTGTAAAATGTGATGTGTGACTGCAGTGCCACAGATAGTAGAAACCAAGATTGGAGCGAGAGAACCTGTGCTGCCTGTCCCACAGGTGACCCGCAGTATTCAGTGAGCGGCCGCTACTGAAACCAGTGCCGCCTGGAGATGTATTTTCATTTCATAGATTCTGACATTGTGGAGAGACACAAGTTTCATCTCTGCTAATGACATAGCAGGCTGGTGGCAGGTCCCCAGACTCATGTCAAAAATGGGGGGAGGCTGGGATTGTAGCTCAGCGGTAGAGCGCTTGCCTCGCATGCGTGAGGCCCTGGGTTCGATCCTCAGTACCACATAAAAATAAATAAAGATATTGTGTCCATCTACAACTAAAAAAAAAAAAAAGAGAGGGGGCAGGAGGATGAGTTGCACAGCTAGGCGATTCCTCAAGGCCCGAGGAGGACGCCCCGAGTCCCTCCTGGGAGGAAGCATGAGGCCCCTGCTCACTGTGGCCCTAGCTCTCAGAAGGTACTTTCCTGGTATTCCATTTCACAAGATGAGCAAACAATCTGAGAGGAACCCCCCAAGGTCAAATTGGGGTGGTCTTCCCAGTTCCGAGGTGACCTCTCTGGAAAAGTTTTCCATCAAGCCCTGTCCAAGGGTCAGTGCCAGGGTCTGGGCTTCTGGCAAGTCAGCGGAGCAGACAGTCAGTGGCCAGACGCAGCAAGGACCCCCAGGAGCTGCTGAATGTGGACATCACGTCATGTGGCTGCCACAGAACTGAGCAGAAAATCCCGGTGCCAGCCTGTGACCTGAGACAAGAACATGACCCGCTAGGGTCTGAGTTTCTTTTTTTGTTAAATGAGGAGGTTCCCACGGTAGCTTCCCAGCCTGGAGAGGGCCAAGACAGCCCGGGGGCCTGGGGTAAGTCAAGCATTTATACAGCCTCAGGCTAACTGCCCCAGGTGTGCAACCTGACCAAAACCAAGGCAAGCCCAGCATCCGGACACCAGTCACAAACGGAAGACCTCGATTTTTCCAGTTAATTCAGGTCAGGAAAGTGACGATAATGAATTCTTCAGGAGGCCAATTATTTTAAACATGGACTTGTACAGAGGCAAAAGCTGTGGGCGGGAGTTCTTTTGCAGCAGAGTGTAAGGCCCGGGCTGAGCTGAGCTGAGCCTGTGCAGTAATCCCAAGATGGTTTGTGCAGTGTGGACATGCCCAGTCGGACGACACAGTCATGCCCCGCACACACCAGCGGTCAGTTGAGAACACAAGAGTGACCCACGTGGGCAGGACTGGGGAGAAGCCTGGCCCTCCAGCATGGAGGCCTAGGCCTCTGTCTGGCATACAAAGCCAGACTCCAACCAGAGCAGACCCAGGTGAGCATAAAAGCCCCGGGTTCAAGTCCAGGCTCACCTCCTGGTGTAAAGCCAAGAGAACAGAGAAAGGCATGTGGTCCTGTGTTAGGTTGTGGGCCTCGGCCTCCACACAGGTGCAGGCTGGGCAGGTGAGCACTGGGAGCACCCACCAGCGTCCTCAGGGAGTCACACCACAGGGCCCATGGCCGCAGGGCAGAGCCCAGGAAGCCAGGATGAGGCTGCAGGGTGTCATGGCATGGCCCCAGGCTGCCCCAGCCCTTCAGGCATGGCTTTCTTGGCAGGACCCAGGGACATCTTCCCTGAGACCGTGCGTCTGAGGCGCCACCTGCCTGGCCCTACCCCCCCTTCCTTGTCTCTCACAGGCCTCACAAGACCCCAAGCCCTTTGCACCCAAATCCCACTCCGTGTCTCGTGCCTGGAGCCCTGCCTGCCACAGCGTCCCTAGCCCTTCCCTGGGCAATGCTGCTTTGGGCAGGGCACGCTGGGCCTCCTGCCCCCACGCGGAGACACGCTTCCATGCACTGCATGTTGTTCTGAACTGAAGACCCCCCGGGCCAGTCCCTGTAAGTCAGTAAGGGAGTCCCAGCTCCCAGGGAGGCAGGAGCCACAGGTGGGTTTCCTGGGCAGCCTCTGTCCCCAGCTACTCTCTCTCTAGGGAAACACCATGTCCCAAAGAAGGGCCCTTTCCTCTACCTCCACCTCACCTGGACATGCACACTTGAGCAAAACTTTAGCCAGACGTGGTGGTGCACACCTGTGATCTCTGCTACTCAAGAGGCTGAGGGAGGAGGATCGCAAGTTCAAGGCCAGCCTGGGCAACTTAGCAAGGCCATGACTCAAATTTTTTTTTTTTTAAATTTTTTTTAGTTGTAGATGGACACAATGTCTTTATTTTATTGCTGTGTATGTGGTGCTGAGGATCAAACCCAGGACCTCACGCAAGCGAGGCAAGCGCTCTACCACTGAGCTACAATCCCAGCCCCATGACTCAAATTTTTAAAAATAAAATTAAAAAGCTGGGGATGTAGCTCAGTCATAGTGTGCCCCTAGATTCAGTGCCCAGTACCAAAAATAAAATTAAAATTAAAAAAGAAAAATTTTATTACTCTTTTTGGCACAAATATTTTCTGAGCTATTCTCTGGGGTTAAAAATATATCTAAGCTGTTTCTAAAAATTCACCTGCTCAGATTTGATGTGTTTGGTGCCTGTAGGAGAAGCCTAAGGCTTTCACAGACCCGCTACACCATCCAACTCCCAAGAAATGGGAGACACGGGCACTTTACACCTCTGGGGGCGAGACAGCGCCTACTGAAGCAAAGGAACAAACAAAATCCAGCAAGCTCGCATGAAAGGGAGGGGCCAAGCTGGGCTTCTGGAAGACTCCGAGAGCGCGGCCAGGCAGCAGAACAGCACCAGTGTCCGTCTTGGGGAGACGCCTCTGGGAGGAATCCACATGTTCACTGCCCCCCAGGACAAGGTACTCACCGGCCAGCCACATGGACCGGCCTCAGTCAAGATTCCCTGTCTGATCAGAGCGGGATGGCGGGTGCCGCCTGGCAAGTCTCGCCAGGCCTCGGGAGTATCCAGTGAGCTCACACAGGGGAAATCCACTGTGGACGTCTCTCCAAAGAGCCACGTCCTGGGGAGCCGCCCACCAGCTCGCTGGACCCGCACCCACACTCCTCCTCTCTGCAGCAGCCCCACCTGCAGGGAGCAGAGCCTCCCTGTCCTGACTCTGCTGTGCCCAGCCCCTAGGCAGAGCCTGGCTCCCAGGAGGCTCCCTTCTTCATGTGCCTTCTGCCTTAAGAAGGCACAAAACATGCTTCTCCGCAGCCCAGAGCTTCTGGGGAGACCTCTGGAGGGTGGCCCCGGGGACAGAGGTTCTTAATTTGTTTATGTGCTGTGTGAGTTTCAAAGGGCTGCTCTGAGAAGGGACACAGGCACAGGCTTCACAAGGCGCTGATGTCCTCTCAATCCCAGAGGCTGGAAGTCTGAGCTGAAGGTGCCTCGGGGCTGGTCTCTCATGGGCCTCTCTCCTGGGCTCATAGACGTGTCTTCCCTGTATCCTCGTGTGGTTCTCTCTCTGCAGGGACAGATTTTGAAACAAGGTCTCACTAAGTTGCTTACAGCCTTGCTAAGTTGCTGAGGCTGGCTTTGAACTCATGATCCTCCTGCCTCAGCCTCCTGAGCAGCACCCAGCCTGATTTCTTATAAGAACATCAATCTGTTGGATTAGAGCCACCCTGATGACCTTGCTTCAACTTAATCACCCCTGTAAAGGCCCTGTCTCCAAATCCAGCCACATGCTGAGGTCATGGGGGCCAGGACTTCAACATATTGACTTGGAGGAGGCACAGTGCCCCAGACGCTCAGCTGTGAGGCGCGTGTGCCCTCTGCAGTGATCCTGGGTGGTTATGTAATGCTGAAAGGCATCTTAGGGTAATACGTGTCTTAAAATACAACGGTGCAGTGCAGGAGCTGGGCTGGCAGGAGCTGGGTGGCTGGAGCTGGGCGCTCTGTGGAGAAGGGCAGCCCGAGACCCCCCTGGTTACGACGGTCCCTGCCGTCTCCTGCAGCTGGGACTCACAGCTCCTGTCATCTCTCAGGAATGGGACCGAAAGGAATCTAGGATCTGAGGAGAAAGAGAAGACAAGAACACAAGTGCCTGCAGCCTGAGGGTCATGGCTGGTCCATGGCTTCTTTGGAAAGAGTCCCAGCCCTGTGAACCTGAGGAATGAGGCTCAGGCGAGCAGTGATAAGAGTGGGCACAGCAGCGGCCTTTGCTACACGTCCTCCATGCGCAGCACCGCTCTAAGTGCTTTTCATATGATCTCCCAGCACTTACAGAGGGATGGTGGTTATTCCTGGTTTTCAGCTGAGGGTCCACAGAGAAGCTAAGTAACTTGCCTGAAGTCACACAGCTGGGTAATGTCCGTCAGCCATAAAGTGTCTTTACTCAGTTCCTGGTAAATAATTTGAGTAAAAACAGAAGAAGGGACTGCCCACCTCCCACCTGTCCCCAGCTAAAAGCTAGTCAGGGACACTCGCTCACACAGTTTGAGGGGAGAGCCACTGCCGGGGAGTGGTCAGAGGCAGAAGCCCCTGCAGCGGGGAGGTTGGCCTGGACGGCCTCAAAGCTCGGGCAAGGCTGATTCCCAGGGGGCGAGAGGGATACCGGGGCAGGCGTGGTGTCCATCCTGCCTCGGTCCCTCTTCCCAGGGACCGCTCACCTCTGTCTCATGCACAGCCCCTTTCCCAGTGGCCAGGTCCCACCTTCACAGCTGGCAAGTTGCTTGGCCTCTGAGGACACAGGCACCAGAATCCCTGCCTTGCAGGGTTGTGAGGCTGAGTGAGATGGACAGGAGTCTGAGCAGGCAGCAGCTCGCCCTCCCAGGTGGCCTACCATGGGCACCGTGGGCCCCAGAGTCGGGGGTGCCGCAGAGGAAGCCCCTCCCGGGGCCCAGCACGGGCCCCTGTATGCAGCAGTGCAGCTGGGCCCCCCAAAGCTGGGGATCTGTGCTTGAACTCTGCTTGGCCACCTAGCAGCGGCCTGCTGAGAGCGGTTGCTCCACAGCGAGGACAGCAACGTTCCTTCCCAGCTGTGTGACCCAGAGGTCGTGGTTTAAGTGGAATTTCAAAACGTCTGCACCGAAGGTTAGGCTTGGATTTGCGGGAGTATCCTGCAGCCTGCTGCAGGTGCCAGCTGCCATGTGCCCACAGCTCCCATCTGACGCCCGCCATGGCCCCACTGGATGGCACAGCACACGCCGGCTCCCACCTCCGGCCACTCCCAGCACACAGCTGGGCAGCTGCTGGGCTTTCCACGGTTATTCATCAGTGCAGCCTGGGCTGTGTGCGTGGAGTGCCTGTGGGGAGTCTGCTCTCCAGCGGGCTGGTGTGCCAGGCCCGCTCCTGTGCCCCTACGTCCTGCCTTAGCCTTCCTGGCTGGCCTCCCCTGCAGGAGGCCCAGACTGAGGGCCTGTCCCCTCTCTGCCTGAAGCGCTTGCAGCCAAGGCCTTGCTGTGTCTGCCACTCCCAGGGCCCGCTGCCCTCCCTGCCGCAGGTGTGTGGGTAGAGGCGTCCGTGCACACCTCCAAGGCGGCCGTGCAGGGATCTCCATCCCGTGGCACCAGCTCCACGGCCCTCCTGGGGAGCCATTCCCACTGTGGCCGTCACCCAGTAAGATTCAGCCTCTTCAACGAGGTGGGTGGGGGAATTTTCTCCTCTACCTGAGGCCTGGACTGCTCTGCATGGTCACGAGCAGCAGGTGCTTTCCTCCCTGGGCACCTGCCTAGAGACACCCTGAGCCACTGCCCTCCAGGCAAAACCCATCTGCTCTCCTGGCCCAGACTGCCTGTGCCCGCACGCATGTTCCAGAAGGCAGACTGCAGCTGGGGCCTGCATTCCCAGAACCCGGCCTTTGTGATCCTCACTCTGACAGGGCTGGGAACAGACCCCAGAGTGCTCTCCCCAACTGAACTTGGCCTTTGTGCTGTTCAAAATCGCAGCCAAAGGCCAGCAATCAGGCTGGCACGTGGGCAAGGCTGCCGTCTTTGCTAACGGGCCTTGTGCACACATTTTTTTGGCGTGGTGTTACAACTTTCTGCAAGTTAGTGGAGTACGTAAAATCGTCAGGATGTTCAAGACCCTTGAGAATTTTTTCAAGCAATTCAAAAGCAATCTTCTTATAGAAATTGAAATGCTAATTGTAAATAATTATCTATTTACTAAAACAATCAACACTATTATGCCAGAATGAATTTCTGTTGGTGTCCAAAATGAGAAAGTCTCATTCTCAGACCAGGGCCATCTAGCCGGTCTCCCTGCTGATCCCCAGGTGATTGTCCTTAAGATGGTTTGTGTCACAGTGTCAAGGCTGGAGCCGGGAGGCACGGAGCATGGAAACAACTCACACAGGTTCCTATGATCCCACTTGGCCCAGGTTGGAGGTTAAAGGCATTGTTTCACTGCAGGTGTGCAGGGGGCTTTGCCCCACACCAGGTGAGAGACTCCTACGGAGGTAGGGTGGGGCCTGGCCTGCTGCAGGCTGGCTGCTCAGGGTCCTGGACCAGGTGGGTCCCGCATCAGGTGGGTCTGGCCCTCTGGTCCTGGTGAAGCCCTGCATACCCTCAGTTGTGTCTCTAGGGTTGGTTTCAGGAGGAAGAGGCCAGTGCGTGCTGGCCCTCAGGGTCACAGGAAAGGGCTAATGAAGACCTCTCCTGGAGGGACCCTCTTGGCTGGCCCCGGCTCCTGACAGAGCCCGCCCTCGCCTCTTCACCCCACAACAGCAGGTACTGGGCTTTATGGACACACCGTGCAACCCACCACACCTAATGAATGGGGGTGGGCATGACCCCAGCCTGAGGGGTCAGGTGCAGCCTGGGTGCTCCTGCAGGATGGCAAACACAAGGGCCGTGGCCCAGGAGATTAGGGGCCCTCTTCTCCCCTCCATTGTGTAGCTCCCGTCCAGTGCCAGCTGTGCACTGCTAACAGCACCCGAGACTGTGGGATCCACCATGAGTAGAGGGCTTGGGATTTGGGGTTGGTTTGTCTGTTTGTGGGGTTCTTTTTTTTTAATATTTTTTAGCTGTGGATGGACACAATGTCTTTATTTTATTGCTTTGTATGTGGTGCTGAGGATCAAACCCAGGGCCTCACGCATGCGAGGCAAGCGCTCTACCGCTGAGCTACAACCCCAGCCCTGTTTGTGGGGTTCTTTGCTCACAGTTCTAAAGGTCGGGAAGTCCAGAGCATGGCGCCTGCTCTGCTGGGCACCTGGTGGGGACTTCTTGCTGCATCACGGCATGGCAGAGGGCATCGCATGGGAGACAGCAGGCGTGCTGGCTGGGCCTCTTCCTGTAGAGTCACTGATGCCATCACGGGGCCACCCTCATGACCTCATCAAACCCCAGTGGCCTCCCGAAGGCCCCTCCGTGGTAGGTTTCCAGCAGTGGACTCCTGGAAGGCACATTCCAGCCTTAGCAATTCAGAAGCAGGTGTCAGCTGGGGGAGGAGCTGGGTGGGACACAACGCACACCTGGCCCCGCCTGGACCCCGGCTGACCAGTCCCAGGCCGCTGTCTCGCAGGGACGCTCTCCAACGCACATTCCTGAAAAGTGAGCTTTCCACATGGGCTCCAGCTCCTCTTCCACCTGATGGCCCTCCCCTACCAGCACTCTGACCACTTCCAGGGGTCTTCCTGCCCCCGTCCTGCACCTGCACCTCCCTGGAGCCTCCTCCAGCCACGGGCCTCTACCGCACCTCAAGACCCCTGCTCACTGGGACCCATGTCCACACAGCCCGCCAGCCCTCTCCCCCATGTCTGATGACGCTCTGGGTCATCATCAAACACAAGGTCGACAGATGCAGCAACTTGGGGCTGTGTCACGCCACTCCCAGGGCTGCGCTGGGGACAGGCCCTGCACTGGGCCCCAGAGGGCGCCCCCTGGGAGCTCGGATGTGCCAGGCATCGTGGCCATGCCGTGGTCTTTACTACGCCTTCAGACCAGCTCCACTTTACCAGTTGTCCCTGGTCAGGTTTTCCTGGTTTTACCCTTTTGCCAGCTTTGTAAATCCTAGTTTACTAGTTTGCTAAACTTTGAGTCCCTGAGATATTGCTACAGTTGACTGCTGTAGGGAAAGGAGCCGGAAAACCCCAACCAGTGATCCCAATGGGAAGCTTCTTTAGGCTTTCGGATCTCAGGACATCTGATGGTCTTCATGTAACATCAAAGGGTCAGCCAAGGACTTGCTAATCTTGTTCTTTAATTAAAAGTGAAATAATGTTTAACTTGCAGGGAAATAATATGTTCATCTAAATAATTATAGAGACTGGCCTAGGAGAAAAGAGTCAGCTGTTATCTCAAGGATATTCCAATAGAAAAGAAAACATAAGCCCTGCGTGGAAAAGACTCCCTCAGCATGGAGCCTCCCCACCTGCTGTCCCCTGTACCCCTTTGGTATTTGTGAAAGCCCTTTTGTCTGTCTGAGTTCCCTAAGATGGCCCTTTTGGGGGGTCAATTTCTCCTCCACTCCCAACTTCTCAGGGCACCAGTTCTTTGAGCAAACCTGACTTCCTTCTTCCTGCTCTGGTCTCTGGAGTGTGGCTTCTGAGCAGCGAGCAGACCGACTTGGCTCCAGGAGCACCAAGACCTTGAGTGCAGCTGTCTAACAACAGGCATTGTTGTGATCCTCATGCAGCTTGTTGTGAGCAAACGTTTCTCTCAGAGTCAAGGAAACCTACGCCTCGGGCTCTGCTCCAGTCCTCCGAGGCACCATCTCTCAGGAACGCACTGGGCACCAGACAAAACAGGGACGCGCAGTGAGACCACGGTGCCTCCCGAGACGCATCTGCTCGCTTCTGTGTTTATTAGAACAAATATAAATAGCCGATCCACAGTTTGATGGGTGTTATTCTTTAGGGAAAAACTAACATTTTTAAAAGCTCATCAATCTAAAACTTAAAATTAAACAAACTGGTGTCAGCCGTAGATGGCTGCGCCGGGAGGATCCGAGTAAAGGTTGTATTTTAAGCCCCGGAGTGTTAGAGGAAGAATTGGGGAGGCACCGGCTCCTGGGAGGAGAACAGCAGGGTCAAGATGAAAAACCATAAACCACATGATACTATTGAGGAAAACTCAATTTTTGATATCATAGCCAGAAAAATTGAGCAATTACCAGAAGCAGAAAGGAATCTACTTGAACATGGATCCACATATATTGGACTTAACGCTGCTATCTGTGGCCTAATAGCAAACAGTCTTTTTCGGCGTGTCTTGCATGTAACACAGGCCCGAATAGCTGCTGGTTTACCAATGGCAGTGCTCCCATTTTTGACAGCGAATGCATCTTTCAAAGGTTTTGTAAGTTTACCTTTGAGTACAGGTGATTTGAATTGTGAAGCCTGTACGGTGACACGGAGTGGACTTGTTGGTTTTGTTTTAGGAGGTCTGTACCCTATTTTCTTGG
>PVHX01012681.1:0-20643 GCA_004024805.1 Geosciurus inauris
CGAGCGAAATTCCTGCGTGGGATGTTGAGCCGCAGAATGATGCCAGGAAGCTGGCTGGAAAACGGCGCCTCCACCACTTCCAGCCCTGGTCCCTGAGAGCCCAGCGCAGAGTGGACTGTCTAGGCCGCCATCTTGGAACCGCCCCTCCACATCTCTTTATCTTTTCAGCCTCTGAATTCTCTCTGAAGCTATGGGAGCCCATGTGGAAGGCAACCTGAAAGTGGGTGAATTATCATTCCTAGGAGAAAGCCTAAACCAGTGTAAGTCAGGAATTGATGGTTGAATGTCCCAGACTTTGAAGGGAAAATTCTGAAGTGCATTCTACACAGCTCTTCAGAGAGTCTCTCCAGGGATTGAGCCCCCAGTTGCCCACAGTGATAATAGCCTTTTACTCTCTCATTCTTCTGTTTCACTCTCCGCATTTCTTCATTCCCATTTCCTGGCATCACCTCTCCAGTAAAACATCTCCATTCAAATCTTTGTCTTTAGCTCTACTTAAGAGAGAACCAAAACTAAGACAGCATCAACCACTGAGGTATCTGGGTTTGGGATAAGCAAATAACATGGAATTACAGCAACTCGTGATCCACTCTACCTCTATCTCTGCATTTGGCTATTTCACATGAAGACTGTGGAAAGATCTTGGGCTGTGGAAACAAAAGGGCCCATGTTTAAGTTCAAGCTGTGCCTCTCATTAACTTTATGGTCAGAGTATTCAACTTCTTAAAGCCCAATGATCTCATTTGTAAAATGAAGATAGTAAATCCTAATTCACAGACTTATTATGAGGATTAAATAGTAGACATAAAAGATAATTCCATAAGAATGACTTCTTTGTTTATTTAGTTTCACAGTTCTGAGAAATAGATAATTCCCATTCTACAGTATAGTAAACTGAGGCTCAGGGAGATTAAGAAACTTGACTTTCTTCCTTAGCCCCTTCTGCTTATACTGGCATCTTTGTTGTCTTCACACATGCCAGACACAGTCCTCCTTGACTTTCTTTGTTCTCCAACAGCTGTACCTCTCTCCTCCCTGATTCTTTCTTAACTAACTCCTTCATGTCTCTGTTTATTTTCCACTTCCTGTATGATTTCCATCCTAACCACTCTATTTATTATAGTCTTCCTTCCCATTACTCTTTCAATCTCCAGAGTTTCTATTTCTATTCTGTCTTATTTTTGCCTTGGTGTTTCTCATCCTTTAGCTTACTGCATATTTTAAAAATACTTCTTTCAAGTTTCTTTTGGATTGTGCTGATGCTTCTAGTTCTTT
The DNA here is from genome assembly GCA_004024805.1 of Geosciurus inauris. Taxonomy (NCBI): domain Eukaryota; kingdom Metazoa; phylum Chordata; class Mammalia; order Rodentia; family Sciuridae; genus Geosciurus; species Geosciurus inauris. The sequence goes on from PVHX01012681.1 coordinate 1,276, forward strand.
GGGTACAAATTTGACAGTTTGTTATATCTGCCAACTCTCTCTCATGCTGGCTTATCTCCCATGTTTTGTAATTTTTATTGTGAGCTCATCTTTAGCAGGAATTGTGCTCCTTGTGAATTCAAGTGTTTTGGATTTTGTGCTGTCCCTAATGGATGGGTTTTATGTTTGCTTCTGCCAAAACTCTAGAGGAGTCATAACTTTTGAACTGCTTGCTTTACATGTTGATATCTTTTGCATGTTTAGGTAAAGTAAGTCAGAATTGTTAACTCTTCTTAGGGGACTGTTTCTATTTGTGACTTTAGTATACGACCAGTTTTCTGAATTCTTCTCTAGGTACCCTTTTTCATTCTCTAATCAAGGTATACACACACACACACACACACACACACACACACGGACTGAACTGCAAGGCCCAGAGCCTCTTCTCTTATTCTATATGGGGGTAACAACCAAGGTCACACAGCTGGTTCGTGATTGAGGCACCTAGAAGAAGGTAGGGTTGAGCTGCTGGGGTATATATATCCTGGCTTCATCACTTTCAACGTGTATTACATTGAGCAAGGTACTTCTTAAATTGGGGGATGCTACTAATAATGTCCATTGTTAAGATTGTTTTCAATGTGAGAATATTTTTACCAAGTTCCTAGTACTGTGCTTGACCCCTAGTATGCCCTACTAAATGTTAGGTGTTGTTACAAAGCACCTGTTTAGGGATCATATTTGTTTTGTGCAGAGAAAACAGAAAATTTTCTTTTTAGACATGAAGGGAGGGAGCTTTGCTTCGTTCACCACATCCTGAGACGTTAGCACCAGCACACATTCTTTCTGACTGCCAGGCGGTTCCCTGCACACCTTCTGTGAGCACATCAGTTATTACTGACTTGAACTTCTGCCTCTATATTTGTATCTTCACACATTTTAAATTCAAATTACTTGCTAATTGATGCACCCATCATGCTCCAACTCATTTCTTAGTATACCAAAGTCATTTGTAAGATGTCTCCAGGGTCTCTAAAATTAAGTTTGTGCAGACACCTTGGAAGGACTGATTTGCCATGTTGGTCCAGATTATGAGATAGGGAAAGGGAAGGGAATGTCACAGATTGGCCTCTCCACAAGCCAGATGCTGAGGGGGGTTTAGGGAGACGATGTTTATTAGGGATTAGCGTCTATGAGAAGAAGGAGAGGAAGTGAACTTCAGGAAGGGGAGGAGGAATAGCATTGTAGGGCTGTGAAAGTCTTGGCCAACCTGGTGGAGACACCTGGAGCAAATATGTCTTGTCAGAACTGTCCCACCTTGGGTCCATTTAGTAAGCCATACTCAATCACTGGATATCTTAGGAGAGTTGTTTAAATTTATTCTGCCACCAAATCTATATTAAATGTAAATTCCATTTCCTCAACCTTTGTCAACAGTGATATCTGTCTTTTAAGTCTGTAAAAAATCCTTCCTCTCAGTTTTAAAATTGTAATCCCTTGATTATTCAGGAGGTTAAACTTTTTGTGTAATTCTTAGTTGACTCTTCCCTTTTTGAAATTATATATATATTCATATCATTTGCCCCCTTTTTTCCATTAGGTCAATTTTATTATTCTAATCAATTGAATAATTTCTTTACATAGCAATAAAACTTGATCTGTTCCAAACACTTCCAATTGCTGCTTTTTATTTCTTTTTTATGTCTGTGCTGGGCCTTTCACCCACGCTAGGCATGCTTGGGTGAGGTGATTTGCAATCCGAGCAGACCCTGAAGGATCTGACAGCTGAGAGCTCTCTGATGTCTATCTTCCTGCAGTTGGGCATCAGCTGGCCTTGAAAGGGGAACTGGGTGGTGCATCTCTGAGTCTGTCACAGGAGAGATAAAGCTATACATGAGATTTCATCAATCTTCTAATGGAAACTTTAGGTCATTATCAAGATGATTTCTTTCTTTCCCCCCACCCCACCATCTTGTATGAAATTTAACCTGGTAGCTAAACTCTTCTACAACTGGTTATGAGCTCCTGGAGGGCAGGATCTGAGAATGATGCATCCATAGACTCCAAAGCACATTTCACAATCCCTTTGGAAAAAAGAACTGTCCACTATGTCATTTTTTTTGAGTAATTATTTAATTAAAAAAAACAAAAGGTTAATTAGCACCTTCATCATTCCATGTACGAAAGTGAATGGCAAATGTATCACGATTATAAATATAAAAATTGAAGCCATATATCTAAGATAATATAGGTCATTATGTTTCTGATTTTGAGGTATTCAAGTTTTAGAAGCAGTGGAGAAAACCATGAACTAAATTTACAACATGCTTAGATAATTTTAAAATTTCCATGTGCAAGAAAAATATTAAAGACAAACAAGCAATTGGAATTAAAGATTAAAAGACAGGAGGCTGTGTATGCAGCTCAGTGTAGAGTGCTTGCCTAGCATGAATGAGAAGCCCATTCACTCCCTCCCCCCTGCAAAGAAAAAGACAAATGAGAAATTCTAAGAATGTTTTTAAGAGATCAAATCCTATTATTACATAAATCATATATGCAAACTGATTGAAATAATAACAATACCCTAATGAAAAAAAGAGCAAATGCTATGAATGTATAATTTCAAAAAGGATAGAGTCAACTAAGAATTACACAGAAAAAGTTTAACTTCCCTAATAATCATTGGATTACAATTTTAAAACCAAGGGAAAAGTTACTCATGTATCTAAGATACATATTTTTAAAAGATATTATTGTTGACAAAAGTTGGGGAGATGGAATTTAGATCTAATATAGATTTGGTGAGAGAATAAATTTATACAACTTTTCCTGAGGATATTTTGGCCATTATGTGTAAAAAGTTTTTGTTTCAACCATTCTATTTTTACATATTTCCCTACAGGAATTATCTGAGACATAAACAGTGATAAATAGCAATAGGAGAACCCAGATTAAATAAATTATAGTTGATTCACTTACAATGTGCCTATTAAAAACCACACTGTTAAAGAATATTTCATGAAATTAGAAAATTCTCAGGTTAAAATGTTAAGTGGGGAAAAGTCAAATATAAATGATGTGAGTCTAAATTTACTTGTAAATATAGTTATACATAGGCATACATACTAGGTGAATATAAATTAACAATCATTATGTCTGGTGATAATTATGGTTTTTCCTTATTTATTTTTTATTTCAAAATGTTCATACTGTGCACATATTAATTTGGTATTCAGAGAACTTAATACACACACTATCTCTCTTTCTCTCTCTTTCTCTCTCACACACACAGACACACACACACACTCACTCAGTCACACACTTTTTAAAATAGGAGACTAGTAACAGAGGAAAGTGCAGTTTTGTCCTGCCCATGAACTAGCCATGCATCTCACCTAGGTCCCTGACGGAAGGATGCCCTAACTCTCTCACCTTCCTCAAAGTACTTAAGATAACTGTTTTTGTATTGAGAATGTACAAATTGCTCTCGAGTGTAATAAAGATGAATTTGGAATTGTACATGTTTGAATCTAAATCCCAAATCAGGCAGTTAGTAGCTGTGTATCTTGGGAAATTCCCTTGTACTGACATATCCCTCCCTTTTGCAAAATTAGGCTATAAATACCCACTTAATAGTGTTGGGGTAGGAACAGCAGAGTGTAACCATTCAAAACACAGACTTGGGAGCCATGTTAGCTTGGTTCAAATCCTAGCTCTGCTACCACTAGCTGTGTATGTATGGCCAACTTATTTAACCTTTATGTGACTTGGTAACCCTCTATTTAGTGGGAGATATGCCTGCTTTACACGAATTTGGGGGGAATTATTGGGTTAACTGTCTCTTGGAGAAATCCCAGTACCTTCTACGCACTGTTGCTATTATTATTTGATGTAGCCTCTAATGTGAAACTTCATCCAAGAGACTCAATTCAGTTAATTAAGCATTTGAGTGCCCACTAGATGCCAAGTTGTGTGTCTTGGATCCAGAATATGAGAAACCTTTTTTTTTTATTTTTTTTATTTTTGAACAAGTCATGATTTTGAGGAAGAGGCATGTACACAAAGAAAGACAATCCCATCAGGATAGAGTAAATCAAGTTGGAATCTTGCACAGAGAACCTTAGGATCATAATGAAGCCCTGCATCTAGCACAGGAGATAGTATTGAGTCGAAGCTTTAAGCACATAGTAGGTACTCCATCCATGGCTGTTTTCATTTTCTAATCTTTTCTCCTTCTAACTATACTCTTGTCAAATTTGTAAGTAGAGACTTTTTGGCAAGAAATAGTAGAGCAAACTAGGAGAAGCATGCTTGTTCTTCTCCCCAGTTCCACACCCCCTCCTGATTTAGGCAGCCTGGCAGTATGATATCAACTTGTACTCAAACATGCCCACGTTGGCAATCCAAGGTCCTTTCTCCTGTTCCCACCAGCAAGAGATAGGAGTTGTGTTCACTTCTTCTCCATGAGTTGGTTTGACCTTAGTGATGAGCTATGCTAACTCCTATGCTCCCAAATAAGTAAATACCCATTATCTTGCTGTCATGGTTTTAGGAACACAGAGATATCTGAGAATTAGCTTAGCCAAAGTTCACCTTTCCCAAGGGTGTTCCTGTGTTCTGAAGCTGTCTGGATACCTCTCACAGTAAAATAGCTGGTTTCACTTGCCACTCACTCCTTGCCTCTAAGTGACGTCTTTCTATAGCAGTCTAATTTAGAAGGTCAAATTTCTCCAATACAGGTCAAGAATAGACTCAACCCAAATAGGTTATTAGGGAAAGTCAGATGCTGCCTCTGTCTAGAAATTTTTTTTCTTCATTTTACTTATTCTTATTTGTCTTCTGAGATTGCTAACCTTTTTTCTAGATGTCTATTTCTGGCTCAGTTAAGTGCTCCTCAGCTGCTACCATCAAGACTTACTCTACTGGTCATACAATAATTCTCTTCCATGTCAGGCCATGAGTTTTCCCATGGTGATGACTTGGCACATAGTAGGTATCTAATCAATGTTTAATGAATCAATGAATGAAAAACTGGACTTCCCAGATAGATCAGATATATAACTTAATATAAAGGTAATGGAAGAAGTCCTGGGTATGGGAAAATCTCACAGTACAGACAGACACCATCTTGATCTACTTCTCCAGGGAGTCAAAGAAGAGCCCTCAATCATTAAGAACTGAGCGTATAGCTCACCTCCCTTGGTAAAGGTGTACAAAATTCTCCTTTTATTTTATATTTTATCAGATAAGGAATATGTGAATATTGTAGGATTAAAAAATAAAACAAGTAGCCCAACTTCTGCTAACATTTTTAAAATCAAATTCTTTCTAAGACCTGACTGCTAGGAGATATTTTTCACAAGAGACTTATGAGGCAACATAGAGTAAACAAAACTTTCAATCAGAGTTGTACAGCAAATAAAGTAAATGGTTCCACATGTCTAGTTTTCTCTTAGCAAACATCAATAAGTACAACTTATTGATGGTAAATATCTGAGGCACTAAAAATTTTTTAAAAATACATTTCCATAATAGTGATGTTCCCCCAACAATATGAAGGTACTTAATGCCACAGAGCTGTACACTTAAAGATGGTTAAAATGGCAAATTTTATGCTATATATACTTTACCATGTATATGTATTACACACACGTATAATTTCTAGTGATCCTTTGAAATTAGTCTGAATTAAAACACCAATGCTAGTACTTAGTGGCCCAAGAGTAGTCACTTAGAATTAAGATTCATGTCCTTTGCCTAAGAGGAAATGAAATGGCCCATAAGAATATCATACAGAGAACCATCTTCTAACTTTGTTGCTTACATGCCCTCCAAAGAATTTTGAAAATCTACACATCCACTTAAATGCTAAGCTGGCATCTAAAGTATTTCATCACAGATTTTAATAGCTTCAAAGAATATAAAATTTGGCATAATTTTAATTCTACCATCTTAAATCTGTTTGAGATATAAAGAGTGGCAATTTGATGTCACAGTGATTTAATGTTATCATCGATTGAAAAACAATACACAGTCAAGCTGATTTTTAACAAATTTTATGACCTTACTTTTCTCCCTTCAAATTGCATTTCCATTTTACTTTCCTCATAGGATTTTAGCCTAATGAAATATAATTTTATACTTTAAAAGGTTTTATTGATCAGTCTCTCATATCTCCCTGTGACAAAAATTTCTACAAATGTAAATATTTAAAAAAACACATACAGTTGTTAGCCTAAGTTAAAGATTTTCATTTGTATTAAACTATCATTACAATTATGAGTCAAAAATTGATCAAATATATGTTCAATATTTTGATAAGTAGTTATAGAAGTTAAAATTATAATTCAAAATCATGTCTTCACTAGATGAATGGCCATTCCTCCTACAATTACTTCATGTATCATGAATGAAAATAACCAACTGCTAGAATAAATGAGATTCAGTCTCAATTGCATTCCCATTTTTCATCTTTATAAATGCTTAGAACTGATAAACTTTTTCTTGTAAATACATAGACGCAAATGGAAGTTCCATAATAGTGGTATCACTCAGTTTTTTTTTGTACATCCTTCAAGTTGTGTGTCAAAATCACACAGTGATTTATTATCAAAAATTATTTCTAATCATCTAGCAGCTGACAAGTTAATTAGGTCCACCTTCAATTTTGTGGAAAGCAAAAAACTGGAAAACCTGACTTTCAGGAAGATTTATTGATTACTGAGTCCAGTTAGCCATCCATTTTCTCAATGTCTACACTATTTAAATGGCCCCTTGTTTAACATTTGGGAGGTTTTTGTAAACCAGTGGGTAGAAAGCATCCCAGTGCCGACAAATTCCCTTTATTCTGCAAAGTAGGAGGCTTGTACTGTTCTTAGACAGTTCCATTCAGTAAACAGTTCAGCTAGGACTTAAAGATCTTCAAATTAAGCCCCGAGTACTCTTTGGAAAATCCTCATGCTTGCTCAGCAGTGTGTCTCCCTAAGACTGAAGACTGCTGCCTTAAGTCAACTAATGCACAGGGCATTTAGGATTGGGAAAGGCCCCAGGCATGGTGGTGCACTCCTGTAATCCCATGAGAGGCTGAGGCAGGAGTATTGTGAGCTGGAGGCAACTTAGCGAGACCCTGTCTCAAACTAAAACAAAAAGGGCTGAGGATGTAGCTCCATGGCAAAGGATCCCTGGATCCTTTGGATCCTTTGGATGTAGCTCCTGGATCAAAGGATCCCTGGGTTCAACCTCACTACCACCAAGAAGAGAGAGAAAGAGAGAGAGGGGAAAGGGATTGGGAAAGGAGATGAATTACTGATTTAACTTCTGGGTTAGAGAAGCTCATCAGGATTCTTTGAGACCCTCCCATGGCCACAGGTGACCTGGGTCCATTTTGAAAGCTGTTTTCTTCTGTTTTGGGTTATCCAATAGCCGCTCTGCGTTTCCCATACTATTTCAGCCATTAATTCTCTAACAACAGAATTCATCTTTATTATTAAGGAAGATATGATTAGAGATATCATTAAGTTATTTGGAATATCAGTCTATAATTACTTCAGTAATAAAACTGGAAAATTTCTGCTTGTATCAGAATTAAAGGAAACTAGGAACTGAAAGTATTGAGGTATTCCCTGACAGGGAGGACCAGCCCAGGGTGAGAGGTGGGGAGAAATTGATGATGATGATTTACCTGGGTAGATTCGCCTTTGGCTGTTATTGCATACAAGGATTTAGGGCTGTTGTTGTTAAAAAATTTACTCTTGCCCCCACCGCCACACCATCTCCTATCTGTTTCCATTCAATTTCTTTCTTAAGAGAAAAATCGATCAATGAAAATTTATATATAATGAACTCTTTGGTTCTGTTTCTTTCTACTTCAGATTCTTTTCTTCTTTCTTTTTTTTTTTTTTTTTTCAGTAAAGATATTTTAATGCCAGAGAAGGAGTATTCTGCACAAAGCCATTATTCTAAATTCTAATTCACTTCAAAAGTGCCATTTGCCCTAAACTATACCCCCCAAATTGTGCCCACATTTGCTCTTGGGGAAATCTTACCCTATGGCTTGAAATACCAAAGATATTTCATGTAAACTTACACTTTCCTCTGCATAGCCCTGATCCTTTTTTCTAAATTTCCAATATGACTGTACAATTGCTGACCAGACAACAAAATCTGAAATCTCACATAATCTTCCAACATAACAAAATGGAAACACAGTTTCTTTTTTTATTCCACTCCTGTCTCCCCTGACCCCCAAAACTTTGCCTCTTCTCAGGGTCCAGTTTCCATAAGTGGCACAATACACACTAAGCTAATCCAACCAAAAATCTATCAGTCATCCATCTTTCTCGTACCCTTAAATCCAACCCACCAGCAAATAAACCTTTCAGGCAATGTTGTGAAAGACTGTACCCTCACAACTTTTCACACAGCAGCCACTTCTTGCTCACTAGACTGAGTCTCTGTGGATATTTTCCATGGCTTCTGGATAGATTCCCTCTTTCTTGCCTCCCTCTATCCTTTCCATCCATTTTCTACACAGGAGCCAGAAGAGGGACAATGTAACCATGGGAAGTCTGCCATGTCACCTCCCTGCTTACAATTCTTCATGGTGTCTGCTGTTCTTAAAATACATCCCAAGCTTCTTACCATAGCCCTGAAGACTCTGTAGCAGTGATTTTTAAACTGTGATTAGAATCACCTGGAGACGCTAAAAAATAACAACAAAAGCAGCAGCAACAGCAGCAACAACAACAAAAACCAAACATCAATGCCTGGGCTCCACCTCAGAGTAACCCATCATTATCTCTGTAGGTGTAGTGCATGCATTTCTGATGGGCTATGACCTCCATCCCCTGCTCTGACAGTTTCTCCAATCACTGTGTCACTATACCTCCAACGTACTGATCTATTTCTTTTGTTTGTTTGCTCTTGAGCATGCTAGATTTGTGGTTGCCCCAAGACTAGCTGTTTCCTCTATCTGGATTGCTTTATTTCCCAAACTGCTACGTTGACTGGCCCCTTCATCCTTCAGGTCTCAGTTCAGATATCCTATTTTCAAAGAGTGGAGGACCACAGAGAAGAAGACAGCCGACTTGCACATCTCCATATTTATTCACATGAGATCAGAGTCCTCCAGTCAGGAGTTACCTCCTGTATTTGCCAGTCACTTCGAATACCCCATGTCCCGTTTGTTCCTCTGAGCTTGTTGTGCATAGTGGACCTTCAATTTCCTTGCCTACGTGTGGTCATCCAAACAAGCACCAGATTTATCTGGTTGTTAATATGTCATGTAAACAGGAGCTACCTGTAAAGTCAGGTGTCGGTGATCAAAAGGAGGTAGATTAAAAACAGTTGGGCAGGGGCTGGGATTGTAGCTCAGCGGTAGAGCGCTTGCATGAGGCCCTGGGTTCGAGTGTCAGCACCACATACAAAGCAATAAAATAAAGACATTGTGTCCATCCACAACTAGAAAAAAAATTAAAAAAAAAAAACAGTTGGGCGAGGCTTTATTGAGATATGTTCCTCGCGACACTCCCCAGTCCAACAGAGCAGGTCCAGGAGAATCGCATGCAGACGCAGGTGGACTGAAAGTTTTATGGGCTTGGGGCAGGAAGGGGAGGGCTTGTGACAGGAAAAGGAGGTTTTGGGGAGTCCCATGTCCTCCTGGGGTTGGTGGGGAGTCGCTGATTGATAGGTGGTTATGAGGCGCCATCACTGCTTGTCTGTTGGCGTCTGATTGGTTGTTCTTTCGTGCATGCGGGCTGCCTGGTGTTTTGTTCTCCTTAGCCATCTTAACCCAACCTAACACTACCTCTGAAGAGTGGCACTTTTTCTTGGGATGTACCTTGATATACAAGCCTTTATAATCATCCTTCAGTGACCTTTCCCAAGGAAATGCTCATTGAAAATCCAGTTCAATTTTAAAAATTACTTATTTGGTGATGCAGTTGACTTGGGGCAAAGAAAGAGAATTAGTAGAACGAGTTTCAGCCAAGATGCCCGAGCACAATTTTGCTATGAAGGGATGTCTCTGTGGTCTTAATATGACTTACACTGATAAGGAGCACTACACCTTCCCAAGTACTTGTGCAAATAGATGTGATTCATTATGTTCTCCCTGACCTCCCTGGTTTGTCCTGTCTCTGGTACCAGGGTCTCTGCATTTGAGTATGATGCTTGGGTCCTATAAAAGCAAACCTGGAATGAAAACTTGGAAAATAAGCCGGGCGTGGTGGCGCAAGCCTGTAATCCCAGCACTTAGGGAGGCTGAGACAGGAGAATTGTGAGTTCAAAGCCAGCCTCAGCAACAGCAAGGCACTAAGCAACTCAGTGAGACCCTGTCTCTACATAAAACACAAAATAGGGCTAGGGATGTGGCTCAGTGGTCGAATGCCCCTGAGTTCAGTCTCCAGTACCCAAATAAAAAAGAAAAAAAAAAACCTTGGAAAATAAAATCCAGCCACTCCCCAAGCCAGTCCCTGCCACAGGATAGCAACAGCCAATCAGAAAGGATGTCTTTCTCAAATTTAACCACTAGAGGGGGCATCTTTTCTCATTTCTGCAAAGGTACCATCTGTGGTGCTAGTAGTCCTGGCAAGTACTATTATTTTTGTTTGTTTATGCTTTATTTTGCAGATGACAACATTGCTATTCAGAGAGGGGAAGTACCCTATCTCATTAGAAATTCTGCCAGGGAATCAAAAATCTGCTAGTGAATTGACAAAAGAAGATTAGAACTTTTTTCATGATCACTTGGAAATCTTCTTATTCTTACTTTGAGATAATCCCTGTTTGTAACCAAAGCCTATAGGCTACTGGTTGGTTCCACAATTTCTGAGTGAGAGGCATACATACCAGAGCACAGAACAGAACATTAATATGGCCTCCAGTTCCATAGGAGTCATTTAAACTATCAGGGTTCCTTCTCTCTTGGAAACAGAGCGGGTGGACTCAACAACAAATAAGTTGCCTTTGAGCTCTAATATCTTTGACTTAAGGAAGAGATAGAGATGTTTTAAAATGGAGCACTTTCTTTACTTTTTCATCACAACTGTCCAACGTTATGTGAATCAGAGCCATCTTGTGAGACAACTTCTGTCACATTAGGCCATTCTGAAATCATCTTGAACTTCATTAACTATATAAGGAGGTTATTTAGACACTACTGACCTTGCCTTTTATCAAGCTTGCTGTTGAACTGAATTCCTAACTTGGATGGGGCCAGCTGTCCCATCCCCAGGAACTTATAGAGACATTCATTGATTCTGGACCTGCTCCCCCAGGTCAACAGCACACAATGACCCTATGGCTTTCTACAAAGAGGACATATTTTCTAAGCTTTATGCCTGCTGTCTCTCTGGAGGAAATAATGAAGGTTGGAAGAAGGATGTAAATAAAAACATTTTCTCTAAGTCAGTTCAAACAAGACTAAGTCAATGCTACATACCATCTGCCCTTTCTCCCCAGCATCCCCCCTCCACTCCCCCAGACCCTCCATCAGTAAATGGATTTAACCTCATTTGCTGCTCTCTAGGGAGAATGCATTCAACCACAAGCTTCCCAAGGTGCTTCCTTTCCTGGTACAAAAAGCTGAAAATGTCATCGCATTTGCAAATGAACAGAAACCTCCTACTCAAAGAGCTTCAGTGCCACTGTGGCTCACTGAAGCAGACTGCAGGAGCCTGCCTCTAGCTGCCATAGCTTTATTGTTAAAATAATACACAAATATTCTTTTTACCTAATGATGTCGGGCAAGTTTAACTTTCTTTGCAAAGGTAACAACTTTTTGCCTCTAACCAGAAGACTGCTCTTTCTTTGGAAAGGGGCAAAATGGTTCCTATTTATTCCCAATGGGGAGGCCAGTCACCTCCCACCTCTAGACATGTTTCCACATCAGCTTCACTCTGAACTGAATAATTAAACTCTGCAGTCCACAGTGGTTTGGGAATTCTTAAGCTATGGAAGTCTGAATTCTGGAGAGACAGTCTGGCCTTTCCCAGCCCATCTTTTCTGGCATTCTCATTTATCAAGGAGAAATGAGCTGAAAACAAAACACTCCCTGCCGCTCATGAGTTGTAATGATCTAGGGCTTTGATGTATTTTAAAATTTAATATTTAAATCTGATTTAATGTTTCCTGAACAAGGGCCTCAAGGTCTGGTAAGGCAAGGTATTTGGTTAAGGAAGTATAGAATTTTCCAATTTCCCAGGCACTTGTCTGCTATCTCTTGAACATGAATGAACTATGATGGTGCCTAGCTTCATGTCACTGGCTAAATCCAGACAAATAGTGCTGCTCAGACATACTACATCAATGCTTTTTGCACTGAAACTCACTGGATGAAAGAGTAGAGAGACTTGTCTACAAGTGTATTCAGAAAATGAAATTACCTAGAGTATTAGTCAGCTCAAGCGGCTATAACAAAATGCCAAGACTGGGGTTTAAATGGTTGAAATTTATTTTCTCACAATCTGGGAGATGGAAAGTCCATGATCAAGGAAGCAACCAGGCAATTTGGTTCCTAGTGAGGGTTGTCTTTCTGGTTTAGTGAGCCTACTTCTTGCTGTGTTCTCACATGACTAAGAGAGCTCTAGTGTTTGTTCCTCTTCTTATAAGGGGCACCAACCCTATCAGATTAGGGACTCACCCTTATGACCTCACTTAACTTTCATAACCTTCTCACAGGCATTATCACAATTTTATCACAGTTATATTTGGGGTAAAGGCTTTTTTTTTTTTTTTGGTACTGGGGATTGAACTCAGGGGTACTCGACCACTGAGCCACATCCCCAGCCCTATTTTGTGTTTTATGTAGAGACAGGGTCTCACTGAGTTGCTTACCACCTCACCATTGCTGAGGCTGGCTTTGAACTCGCGATTCTCCTGTCTCAGCCTAAGTGCTGGGATTACAGGCTTGAGCCATCGCGCCCAGCTTGGGGTAAAGGCTTAAACATATGAATTTTAGAGGGATATATTTGGTTCATAACATCCAGTGAATGGTGAATTCAAGAAAATATGACCTCAGATGCTGTACTCTGCTGTAATTATAAGAATGCTCTTCAAAGGCATCACTCCCAGATTTCCGCCACCTAAGATGTGTCTATGGAGATGCTGACAATACTCATGCAATAACTACAAACAACCCCCTACTTTATTCCATGACATGTATAAGACATTCTGACAATTGCAAACACACACACAAAAAGGTCTGTTTGATGTTAACGATGCCTACAGAGTGATGTGAAAATTAATGCCTAGGGACATTGTGTACCCAGTCTATGAGGGCTGATGACAAGATGCTTCCTGGAGGAAATGATCTTTGAGTTTAATAGCACAGTTTTTTGGGGTACATGAGGAGTCTGAGGAAGAAATTCTTTAGCCTTCCAATTTTCTCTCAATGAAGTAAACGTTGAAAAGCAAGAAGGCAGTTTCTGCTTATTTTCTTCTCAGCCTTATCAAATAATTAGTTGAAATGTGACACACAAATGAACATAGAGCTGTACAGAGTCAGTGACATTTTGGTAACATGACATTAGTGATGATTGGATGGCACCATAACTCAAATCACACAAAGAAAAATGATGGCTTAAAAGTTTACACATTTCTATCTTTTTTCTCAAACCAAAAATCCAAAAGAGAATTAATAAGATAAAATTGGGCAAGATTTAGTGGTGTGCCCCATCTTCAGTCAAAGACACTTTTCTCTAAACTCCCCTGAAAAGGCATTTCTAAAGAATTTCAGATAATTTAGTCACTTTCTGGAGTTTTGAAGATTAGCTCTCAAAGTAGAGAATGTCATGAATGTGACTTTAGGTATGTTTTTAACTTTTAAAGTTGTCTCTTGACAGAATGTATACAACCGAATTTGAAAAACAACAATAACAATAATAATAATAATAAAAAAATCCAGAGGGCTGAACCAGGACTTTTTCTCAAAGTAAAAATAAACTCATTAAAGGTTAGATAGTGTGTTTTTATGTCTAAGACAAAGAGCAGAAATGCAATACCAGATGGGATCATAATGATAAACTCATCCAAGGCAGGCACCCAAAAAGTTGGGTTAGGCTCAACTTGTCCTGTCACACTGAACCTGTTCTTTAGGAAAGACTGGTTTTACCAAATTAGGTCTTATGCTGAAAAAGATCATTATTTTCAAAATGCTGCAGTACTGTGTTTGATTTTAAAATTTTTTAAAAAAAATTTTGTTTTTACTCATTGGTGTCTGAATTTAATTATGAAATAAACTGGAACAATCTTCTTCAGAATGCCTTCCCTTTCCTTCATCCCTCAGCTCCCATGATTGAGGCTCCATCACTAGCACTATGGGGGCATAAATCAGGTTTTAAATGGCAACCTGGACGCCCTTCACCTAGTACTGGTAACACACAGGGTGAGTGATAATTTAGTGGCTTGCATATGCAGATGATCCTAAGGTAGGAAAGAGACCAAAGTGCCTGCAGCTAGGGTTACCACCTTCTCTCTACCATCAAAGAATAAATGCAAGACCTAGGAACTGAGAAACCTTTAGTCTTTAAGAGCCTTCAACATCAGGTCAGAGTCTTCATAAAAACTATTTATATTACTCCTGTGTGTTTATTTACTTTATATGTCTCTTCCTCCTGGATGTATTTCCTAACCACTCCAAGAGAGTTTGTGCCCCTGTGTAACCATGCAGATTATCATTGCAGCTCTCCTAATGCTGAATAATTACAGACCTGATTACAGGTTTCTGGCTCTATTACACTGCTTAAACAACAACAACAACAACAACAAAACTATATATCCTCATTTTCTTGCAAGTGCCTAGCATAGAGTGGTTGCCCAATAAATATTTACTGATGATTTGATGAATAGGTACATGGTAGAATGTGATGGGTAGATACGTGGTAGAATGGTGTTGCTTTGGGGTTATAGTGTAACAATGAAGAAAAAATTTTTTTTAATTTCATAGAACTGACTACCCTGCTAATTCTGTCACATTCTATCAATCTGCTACAAGTGGAGGAGGAACCAATAGTATTCTGATCTTAAATGTACCAATATGTCAATTTCATAGATGCTCAGGATGTCAGGGCTGGACTAGATCTGAGCTGTTACTTACCCAAATACTTAATGGGTAAGAAAACAGGGTCTCTTTCCATTCTGTTCAGTGTAGTGAGTTTTGTGGGATATTAAGCCTGCACGAGACCCTCCCGCTGTGTGTCTCCTACTGATGTTGTTCATGAACATGTTGGGAAAGCTGGGTTGGAGATAATCCAGAAAAGAATTTTAAGGTTATAGTTGTGAAGGCTTTGAATGTTATATAGAATGTGGCCTTAATTTCATAAAGAAGGTTTTCAACAAGTGAGTGGCAGGATCATATATATGTTCTTGGGCACCTACTCTGGTAGCAGTGGAAGAAGACCAAGGCCAAAGGTAGACATACCTAGTAGGAGCTATTCAGTCCTCTATGAGAAACATCAAATGCTTGGTAAGGGCAACAAGAGAAAATAACATAGGATTGAGAGCTACTTTAGGGGTGAACACATTGGATCATTCTATCAAGGAATCATTTAGAAAGATTCTCAAAGAACGCCCATGTTAGTTGTAAAAAAGGAAATAGAGATGACAAAAGGGACAGAGTTTCATGCACCAGCAGGGGCTTATGTCAAGTACAGTAAGCATCTAGAACCCTGTACTGTAATGTGGAACATGAACATATACTTCCTTAGATGGCACTTGCAGGTGGTCTCCATCATTTGTTCAAAGGGCCTGGAAGACATGACCTGCTTCTGTTAGTAATGCCCAAAGCAGTCCAATCAATCAATACTCAGACAGTGCCTGGAATTTTGTTAAAAGCTCATGCTGCTTTCCTGATTGAAATGGGGTCAGGTTTATTTTTGTACATTGCTGCATTTTCCAATGAATTCCTTTCCAATCACTACAGACCATATATGCCACTGCCAAAGAGTTGAATCTATAAAATGAAGGCAAAAATGTTGCCTTCTGACCCTAAACAGAAGCAGAAAGGGAATCAAACTCAAATGTCTAATATGCTGTGGTCTCTGACCAAGTCATGTGTCAACAGAAGACAACATAGGGGCTATAGAGCTCTGGGTCATTATTTCTCACTGAAGGCATGACTCAATCATGGCTTAACTCTTTTAAAAACAGAGAATCACAGTGCTAAACTTTCTAGGGCATATAAGGTAATGTACTTAAAAAGTATTTTTCTCAGGCTTCTGAGTGTTGATAAAAATTCAATAAATGCTCATTATCAGGATGTATTCTGGGTATATTTCCCAGTGGTGGAGGCAACCCCAAGATCTGCTAGGAATTGATTAAGAACTAAGCCAGAAGCCAACTGGTATGTAGAGAAGGGAGTACATTGCTAGAATCCCCAGCTGAGATGGCAATAATTCATCTTCCAGGTCAAATTGATTGGTAAATAAAGAGGGTGAGGGAAGTTCAGGGAAAAGATAAAAGAAGGGTCCATTTCATGCCAAATTTTATACAAATATTATACAAAGTGAGAGAGAAAAAGAATAATACAGAAAATGGCCCAGAAGGACTTTGGGGAGAATCAGTTTCTAGACAATTGGTCAAAGTTGGATATAAGGCTTCCCTTCCAGTGGACACCAGAGAATCAAAGCCATAAAAACTCTGGGTGTCCAAGACAGAAAATAACCAAGAATACTAAGGACTAACATTCAAATTCCTTGAACCTCTGGTCTTGGGTGTAGAACAGTGGACTATCAGAAACTCTTCAGGTTTGCACATTAAAAAAAAACTGTTCACAAAGTGCCCAGCTGCTCCTTCTGAAAATTGCAGTGGAGTGAGGCAGTGAGCACATGTGGAATATGAACTGAACTTAGCTGGGGTGGGGCCAGGATAGTGCTGACAAGCACAATTAAATGGAAAGGCCCAAATCACAAGGCACCAAAGTTTTTTCAGCAAGCCTGTGAATTACACATCTAAGATGAACCCCTTAGCAGCATCCCCAAATCACAAAGTGTTCTCAGGGGGAATCCCTGAAATCCCTCCCCAAACCTGTATCCAAGGACTCAGAACAGAATCAAACAGTAAAAACAGAATATTTATGGAATAGAGAGAGATGTCACTTCTTTCCCAATAATTTTCAAAGAGAGACTAGGTCATGATAACAGAGAGCCCAAAATTACTATATAATAGGTCAGCAGCCTGCAGAGATAATCGTCCCTGAATCAGCAGGCACTTTAAATGGTTGCCTTGGGTTTTAAGATCCTGGTCTCAGATTGAAAATGTGAATGAATTGAGGAATGGAATTGTAAGTTTTTCAGGTACTTTGTTGGAGCATTTTCTAAATTAAATATCCAATTTGGTTCTCAAGGAGGTAGAGAGAGAAAAAATACAAGTACATTTAAGTCAGACAAATTTTAATTCAAATGCTGGATCTACCAATAGCTAGCTGGGTGACCTTGCATTGGGAAAGCTGAATGATCATTCAGAGGCTGGGATTTTCACTTCAATACATGCATAACTGTACCCACTTGAAGATGCCATGAGAAGATATAAGTATCATGTCTGGCACATGGTAGGTAGTAGAAAATGTAACTCTCTTCCTCCTCACTCTCCAGTTTTCTAATACAATCGGTCCCAATCAAATTTAGTTCCTTGTCTTCTCAGAGAACAAAAGTAAAAGGAAAGTTGGCAGATAATTGTCTATATCAGGCATTTCAACTGAACAAACCCCTGGGCAGGTAGATTTGTCCTCCTTAAAAGGAAACATTTGAACAGGGTACTCCAAAGGCTTTGACATCTGGGAATCTCTTCTGAGTAAACAATTTAAAATATGAAGAAAACTTCATCCATTCAAAAAGATGTTCAACTAACTTTGCGAAGCACCTATTCTGTGCCAGGTGCAATTCTCAACATTGGAGATGAACAGATGACTTTCTGCCCTCTTGAAACTTATACATAAGCAGGAGAACATATTGTGTTTGGAGATGTTTACTGCAGCACGATTTCTAATGATAAGAACCTAGACACAACGTAAGTATTTAGCAACAAGAAAACAGTTAAATAAATAATATACTTCTAACTGACAGGCAGAGAGTGGACAACCATAAATAAGAATTGCTTCTTGGGCTAGGAGTATAGCTTACTGGTTTAGTACTTGCCTAACATGTACAAGGTCCTGGGTTCAATCTAGCAACACACACACACACACAGACACACACACACACACAGAATCGATGAATGAAAATAATTAATGCTTACAAAATAAGAACTTAAGTTTCTTGTTAATGTTTGACTTCATCTCTGAGCATCTAGGTTTAAAAGATCTGGTTCCTGGCACAATAAATATTAATTATTTTTTCACCTTCTTTTTCTATCTCTTGTATGCCTCACAATATACCTAGAGTTGGTTAGTCTCAGTCTTCATTTCTCATACCCACATAAATAATTATTAACTAATTGACTCCATCAGAGAAGCAGGTGGTTGAAATTCTCTTCTATCCACTAAAGGTTTGTGATTCTCCCTTTCTACCATCAGGTAGAAGTTTTGAGAGTTGATATTACTTTTGCTTTCTCTATCCATTTGCATTGTATTTTATCATTACTAACATTTATATTCTGTAGAATCCATCTGCTATAAGCAGAACCCAAATGAAATTGGGCTACAGGAGTGGAAATTTAATGTCAAGGAGCTAGTAAAACTCAAAATACAAATTGTAAATATTTGTGGAATATGTGATTTGAAAACTGCTCACAAATCTAGTTATATTTCCCTGAAGTATGACTTCAGCCTTCTGAATAAATGCCTAGCTTCCAGCTATTTTATCAGGTTTCCCTATATAACCTGATGCATAGAGCAAGCAAAATAGTCAACCAAGACCAATGACAAGTGACTGCAAAAACGGATTTATTTTCTACCTCTGTCAGTGCCCAATCTCCTTTACAATGTGATTTTTCAACTCATCTCATGAAAAGGTATAGTGTATTTCCCTATCGCTTGTATCTGGGCTGCCTTATAACTTGCTTCAGCCAATGGAATGCAGAAGTGCAATGTGCCAGTCCTAAGCCCAAGCCAGGAATAGTTTGAACACTTCTGATCCATCTCTTGGAACTGTGCTATTTCCATGTGCCTAAGTCCAGGCTAACCAGCTGAAAAAGCAACTTGTGACCAGTTATCCCCGCTGCCCTTGCCATTTGCCAGGCCTTCCCTGCAGTTGAACACAAATGCATGACAAATTCCATCTGATATCAGAAGAACTGCTCAGTTAAGCACAGCATAAACTGCTGACCCACGTAATAATGAGTGAAAGAAACAATAGTTGTCTTTAGATGGTTTACTATTTAAGGAAAATATTTAGAAATAGATTAGATTTTTTTTTTAATTTTTTATTTTTATTTATTTTTCTCAAAAGTTGCATC
>PVHX01012681.1:20743-58158 GCA_004024805.1 Geosciurus inauris
CAGAAAAAAAACAAATTTTCAGAAGCTGTACACACTATTCACTGAAAATATTTGTTGAGGCAAATAGAAAAAAAATTATTACAATCATAATTTTTCTAACTTTGCACAAAATTATAAGCAGATTACATTCTTCATATTAAACATCTTTATATGCACTTTCAATGAACAGTATATATATATATATTTATATATATATTTTTTCAACCATCTTTACTATACCCATTCCCCTTTCCTGCCCCCCACCTTCCCTTTTTAAATGAGCAGATCCTGAGTCCTCAGATTCATTTGTTTCAAGTACAGTCAGAATTCCCACCACCCATTCTGTAATCTTTCTATCCTCGTTCTAATCTAATTAGTCCATGAACAAATCACATGATACCTGTTAGGTTAGTGAGGCAAATGCACAGAACAAACGTAGCTGCCTCTCCCGAGACAGGCTGAAACAGCGAGCAGCGCGCATGCCCCAAACGCACCAACGTGGCCGCCGTGGGCTGCATGCACAGAGGAACACGGAATACCAAGTATGGGTGCCGCCATTCTTCCCGACTCATCCAGGAAGGACTCTGACCTTCTCTTCCTGCCCTAAGCCCTCCCCTTCCTGCCTGGGCCTTTTAAAATTTTCTGTACCCCAAACACATGCGCCATTCTCCAGGACACACTCTGATGGACGGGAGAGTTCAGCCCAAGAGCATGTATTTCCCATAAAGCCTTGCCCAATGGTTTTAATTTGCCTCCTTTGGTCATCTGGCTTTATAATACCTGCTGCAAAACTGGGAAAAGTACCTTCCCCTGGAAGGGCAATTTTTTACTTTCCTTGTTGCTCTGGGGAGATGCAGGAGATATATGATTCTGGGTAGCTAATTTGAAATAAAATTTTGCAGAAATACAGGTGGTAGGGAGCTTTCATGCTTTCCAAGTATTTCTGGAAAGATGAAGAAGTGGATGGGAAAAAATTAGCATCAGTAAAATGACAAGCGGGTGATTCCAACAACTTTTACACTTCTAATTGAGAGTTGTTTTTGCCCCTGGGCCAATGTGTTGTTCTAGCTATCTATGTTTGTCCAAAAAAAGAAAGCAAGAAAGAAAAAGAAAAAGGGAGGCATCATTATTATCTTATAGTCCCCCTTCTATGTGGGGTAACTGACTCAGCCAGCTGATGCTCACTCAGGGTCTCATGAAGTTGCTGCCAGATGGTAGCAGGAGCTGGAGTCCCCTTGAAGAATTCCTCACTCATGTGTCTGGTGGCTGATGCTGGCTCTCAGCCAGGACACCTGCAAATAGCCTCTTCATGTGACCTAGGATTCCTTGCATCAATGATTTGGTACCAGGAGCAAATGTTCTATGACAGATCCAGGCAGACGCTGGTCTTTAGTGCTTCAGAAGTCAGAGTGTCACTTCCACAGAGCTCTTTGACTAAAGCAGTTGCAGGGGCACAAAGGTATGCCCAGATGCAAGAAAAGGGACAGAGACTCTACTTCTTCTACCTATGACTATGGTAGGTCACACTTTAAGAGCATGTGGGATACAAGATAGTATTATAGCCTTCTTTGGAAAATAAATTCTACCAGATGTGCATATAAATAATGGGAAACTGCAAAAATCTAGAGTCATTTAACTTTTATGAACATGCATCTGCAATCATGCTAGCTAATGATTTAGCTATTAAATACTGTTTGGCCATATTCAAGCATGTCTTGGATATAATTAGATACTTGAAAATTTATCAGAGTCTTCCTAAATGCATCTTGGCGGTTAATGAGGACTTTTCTGTTGGCTGGATGCCATCCTTCTGCATATAACTAAATGACATTTAATTTAAAGTATGAACTTCACCTTAAAATATTAATCAGAATATAGCAATTTTATAGTGATCAGCTTTAGAACAAGAAAACAGAGCCAACTCCGTCTACTGATGTTAAGACCCAGGCATAGGAAAATAGTGAACATTTAAAAAAAATTCATATGCATTTTTAAAAGTGACAAATTATAACAAAGCTATTCCTTCATTCTCTTGCTCTGATTTCTAAAAGATGGTCCACTCTATGTTCCTTGTAGAGCCAAGGGAAACAGAACAGAATGCAAGCTTTCCTGTAATAATAATGATGTCTACGTAAGGAAATGGAGCAGGGAAGAAATTTGTGGTTCTCAAAATTTGTTCAACAAAATAAAAGAAATCCTAGTTGATTTACTTATATACATATGCATATATATATATGCATATGTATATAAATTTTGAAAATTAGATTTTGTATATTCATTGGTAACATTTTAAATTTTTGGTGCATCTGAATCCCAAAGTCACTTTTCATGTCTGAGTCTTAGTTACATGCATGTTTGATTTTAATTACACATACTTAAAAAAATTGTTCAACAGAAGCAAGAGGTAAAGTAGGGCTCTTACCCATACTAGAGGTTTCCCAGGATTATGGGGAAAAGAGAAGAGAAAAAGAAAGGCATGCATAACTCCAGAGCAAGGGGACCTGGATTCTTTGCAAGGTCATGGATTGATGGAAAATTCAGAGAGGCATGGAAGAATTTATAGATCAAGAATCAATATTCCATGCTGGCAATGCCCTGAGAGGTTGAGGACGCAGTTCATTTCTAGGGAGAAATCGCTACAGGGGGTTTAGTAGGGAGAGGATGAACATCTTGAAAAAAGCTTTTTGTCCCAAGTCAAACACAGAAACCTTATAAAGTCATGAGTCCTGAACCCAAGGCAGCTCTGGGGCAACTTCACAGTCAGGTTTTCAAAGTAACTTATTAAAATGTTTATTGAATGTATCATTTTATTTAAAGATAGGATCTCAGTGAATTGCTTCGCACCTTGCTTTCACTGAGGCTGGCTTTGAACTCACGATTCTCCTGTCTCAGCCTCCCTAAGTGCTGGGATTACAGGCTTGAGCCACCATGCCTGGCTGAATATATTTTCCTTTTGATGGACATTTTTTTCAGCCATTTTTTCTCTAAAACAACGTGGCAGTGAATAATCTTGCGGCAGCCTCCTTGTAATCATGTGCATTTAGCTCTTTAAGGGGTGAAGAGATGTGAAATCTAAGAGTCACAGGGGATGCATTTTTTTTTTAAATGTAACTTCGATTATGCATAATCATCCTATAAAGTGAAAATGGTCATTAATGTGTTAATCTTTAAAATATGAGACAAGTTATTTCCTCATTATCACTTCCTATTATTACTTTAATATATTTTTAAAAATGTATGCTACATTTCTAAAGCAAAAGAAATAGTGGGAAATGTCCAAATATATCTTCCATGAGAACAAGATCATTGTCACTTTTATCTTTATATGATTAGAACAGTGCTTGACACATGATAGAAGAGATTTTTTCAGTAATGGGTGAATAGATATATGAATGAATTATGAAAGAGAAATTCACCTTCCTGAAATCTTCATTGAAATGTGAATTTATGCTTAGGTTGTTGAAAGCTGGAAAGAGTACTTCTCCTACCCTAGCAAACAGAAAGAGTGGATAATCTAAAAATTCACAACTTTCCTAGAACCCACCACAGAACTTGAGGTCACAGGATCACCAGCTTGAAATCTAAGGAAAGACATGTCTGCAAGGAGAGAGAGAGTGTTCAAGCAGTAGCTCAACAAGAACACAGGTGAAACCAGGTGTGGTGGAGCATTCCTGGAATCCCAGCGGCTTGGGAGGTTGAAGCAGGAGAGTGACAGGTTCAAAGCCAGCCTCTGCAACTTAGCAAGGCCCTAAACAAATTTGTGAGACCCTGTCTCAAAATAATTTTTTCTTTTTATAAAGGGGCTGGGGATGTGGCTCAGTCATTAAGAACCCCTGGTTCAATCCCCAGTTCCAAAAATAAATGCAGATAAAATTTTAATGAATTAAAATTTATTAATGGGCTGGAAAGGATTAAGAACATGGTATCTTATGAGCTACAGATATAAGCAGAGTTCACACTCATTCTGGAGACTTTTTTGGTTGCTCATGGGAATAATTCAAGGATGCTCTCTTCATCAGTACAAGCATGGAGGAGAGGACTCAGCACTGTGAGAAAGGTGTGAATCCCCACCAGACCCTTCTCTCCTTGATGAAAAGAAGTCTTAAATTTGGGGGGTAAGAACAGCAAACCCTGTTGCCCTCAAGACACAGCTAAAACCCAATGAGATTGGAAGAAGGAAAAATTTTGAAAGCCACCACCACCACCACCAACAAAAAAACCCAATATCTATCTTTGGAAAAGATACTCTGGGACAAGAGAAGTCTCTCACACTGAGGGAGGCAAGATCACTGCCAAAGATCCACTTCGAGAACCAGGAATCTGGTCTGCCCATGACTGAGGCTGGACGGACAATTGAGAACACTATTCCTCAAACAGATTAACAAGTACAGGTAACATGCAAAAGACATCCTCCACTGGGAAGAAGAAAGACCATGGAGGAGATCCTCTTTGAGGTGCTGATGAACAGGAAAGGTTAAACTGAGGATGGAGGAGAAAGAGAATCCCTCAGGCACACCAATCTGAGCTAGCCATAAGATAATGCTAGGGACATCTGAAGCCAGTGGGGATTATAGTAACAGTGCTGAAACCCAGATCAACTCCTACCTACTGTCGACTCCACTTTCCACAGTAATCACAAAGCAACAGAGGAGGCATGTTCAGGTATAAATACTCTTTCCTTCAGAGTCTACTGTCCTACTCATGATGGCTATTGTTCAGGTAGAAATTATGAAATGCATTAAAAAGAAAAATCCAACCCATTGTTAATAGACAGTCTGATCAAAAGAACCAGACTGAGAGATGACCCAATGTTAGGACTATCAGAAAAGGGACTTAGAATAATAATTGATTGACATTTTAAAGACTGTAGTAGAAGAAGTGTATAACATGCATGAATAAGACATGTCAGCAGAGGGACAGAAAATGTAAGAGTCAAATGGAACTTTTATAAATAAAAACCACCGTCACAGACAGGAGGAACGACTTTGATAACATCATGTACTGACTTGATGCTGAACTTAAAAAGAGATCAATAGAAAGTACTCAAACTGAACATCCAGAAAAAAAAAAAAAGATAAGAGAATACTTCATTTGAAAATGGTCACCAAAATGGGTGACAAGCCTATTTTACCCTACTTCATTTGAATTTTTTTTTAAAAAGCTCACTTATATAATATTTAAAATACTTTAAGTAAAATTACTTCATGTGTTATTTGTGAAATCAGAAAAAAAGAAAACAGTCAAGAAATCTTCTAGAAAGAAACTGATCTGAGCCGGGCGCAGTGGCGCAAGCCTGTAATCCCAGCACTTAGGGAGGCTGAGACAGGAGACTTGCAAGTTCAAAGCCAGCCTCAGCAATGGCGAGGCGCTAAGCAACTCAGTGAGACCCTGTCTCTACATAAAAAAAAAAAACAAAAAAACAAAAACATAAAATAGGGCTGGGGATGTGGCTCAGTGGTGGAGTGCCCCTGAGTTCAATCTCCAGTACCAAAAACAAACAAACAAACAAACAGAAACTGATCTGATCAACTTAGTATTGAATTTCCTAGAATCCAGCATAAGAAATAAACACAATAATTTGCCATTGTCAATTATGAAGTTGAAGAGAACAAATTTCTTTTTTGCCTAATATTTTCAGATTGAGGGGGTGCAGGGGCACTGTAATAAAAGTAAGTAATTTTTTCCAAAAGGAAATATGTTTCCCCCAGAAAAAAATAACTTCTTTCAATCTGAATGGACAGAATGTATCTTGGGTAAAAGTAAAAGTAACCTGTGGTCTTTCCAGTGATGCAAAGCATCTTTTGAATTTAGGTTGCTGATCATTTAATGTTACAATAGGGAAATTATTTTGGATCATCCTGGTGGCCCAAAGTAATTACAAGGGTCCTAAAAAGTAGAGGATGGAGACAGAAAGGAGTAGGTCAGAGTATTTTGCATGAGGAGACCCCCGACTCAAAATTACTAGTTAGGAGAAGGAAGCCAGGAACCCAAGTGTGCCAAAAGTCCCCCGCCATGGCTGCCAAGCTAGAAAAGATTAGGAAATAGAGTCTTAGATCCTCCAGAGGGGATACAGCTCTGCCAACACCCTCATTTCACTCAGGGAGACCTACATCACACATATAAGGTACAGAATGCCAAATAATCCATTTGTATTGTTGCAAAATTGTGGGAATGTGTTATAATAGCAACAGAAAATAAATACATCCTCTCCCCTCATCCACAGAGCTTCACTAAATACCTAGAGATAGGTGAGGAATCAGATATAAAGGGCCAAACCACAACTGGGTGGTAACAAAAATCAGATAAGATTGTAATTAAAATACCATAGGGCTAAGGAAAAACCAATAGAATATGTGCTAATAAGAAATCAGATGTGGTCAAAGAAATCATAAGCTACAATGTTTACTTATACAAGTGAGAACAGGCCATAATCACCTGATAGATTAGTATAGAGATTTGCAGACCTTCGTACAAAAAGGCAATAAACAACTTCAATTGGATTATGCTAAAAAAGCAGGCAGTGTTTCTTAAAGGTCATCAAATGATTATCTTCTTGGTCTAATTAATCCGGATTTTAGATTTCATTCCTCATTGGCCCACAATCATCTTGTCTAGTGAGCATGTGTACACCCACATGCATATATAAACTGAAAAGGAGTTGTGGTAAGAGGGAGAAAGCAGAGGAGAAGGAGGGAGTGGAGAAGGAAAAGGAGAACAGGAGATGGAGGAGAGAAAGAAGAGGAAGGGGAGGGGTAAGAAGAGAAAGAGAAGACAGGTGGAGAAGATAAAAATATATAAAGATGTTAATACCTTAGAGGTAAGATCTGAAACCATAAAACTCTTAGAAGAAGATATAGAGGAAAAGCTTCTCGATGTTGGCCCTGGTAATGAATTTTTTGGATATGATAACAAAAGCGTAGGTAGTAAAAGCAAAAATAAATAAGAGGGACTATCTAAAACCAAGAGGTTTCTGCACAAAGAAGTCAATAAAATTAAAGACAGTCAATAAAATTAAAGGATGACTTCCAGAATGGGAGAAAATATTTGTAAACTGTATATCTGAGAAGGGATTACACAGGGAAATCATAACTCATATAACTCAATAGCATAGCAAAAAACCAAAACAGAACAAAATATGACTGAAACATGGGTAATGAATATTTCCACAAAAAAAGATGTAAGATTGAACAAAAGACATTTGGAAATGTGCTCACCCTCACAATCTTCAGGAAAATGCAAATCAGAATCCCAAGCAGATACCAACATACCTGTTAGAATGACTATTAACAAAACAAAATAAAACAAAAAAACCAGAAGCCAGCAAGTGTGGAAGAGGATGCGGAGACAAGGGAACTCTTCTATACTGTGGGTGGGAAGGTCAGTGGGCATAGCCTTTATGGAAAATAGGATGGAGATTCCTCAAAAAACTGCATCTACCATGATCCAGCAAGCCCGCTGCTGGGTAGGCATCCAAAGGAACTGAAATCAAAATCTGGTGGAGAAATTTGCGTTTCCAAGTTCATTGCAGCATTATTCACAATAGCCCAGACTTGGAAACAACCTAAACATACATTCAATGGATGGATAAAGAAAAAGTAGGGGGGCTGGGGTTATGGCGCAGTGGTAGCGTGCTCGCCTAGCACGCGTGAGGCACTGGGTTCGATCCTCAGCACCACATAAAAATAAAATAAAGATATTCTGTCTGCCTACAACTAAAAAATAAATATTAAAAAAAAAAGAAAAAGTGGGGCTTGTTTGTGTATGTACCTACGTCAGAGAAGACAAATACTGTATGATCTCACTTACATGTGAAATCTAAACTCTTCAAATTCATAGAAGCAGAATGGAATGCTAGTTGCCAGGGGCTGGGAGGAGGAGACAGGAAGAGGTAGTGGCTAAAGGGTATAAAATTCCAGTTACACAAGATAAAGAACACAGCATAGCACCTGTAACTAGCAACACTATATTGTATATTTAAAACTTGGTAAAAGGATAGACCTTATGCTGAGTATTCTTATTGCAAACACAAAAAATTAATCATAATAAAGGAGGTGAGAGACCTTGGAAGTGATGAATATTCATGACCTTGATGGTGGCAATGGTCTCACAGGTTGTATGCTTTCCCCCAAATTCATCAAGCAGTACACATTAAACATATGCAGCTTTTTATATGGAAATCATACCTCAATACAGTGGAGTAAAGTCTATATAAAGGCTATCATACCTGGATATAAACTAAATATGTTGGGCTGGAACACTGGCTTGGAAAGAGAAATAGCAGGAAGACACCTCAGTGACTGGCTCATGTCCAGCAGGAAGATCTCCTAGGACAGACTGAACAGGCTACTGTCTATTCCAAGCTGTTCCATGAGAGTACAGTTTTCCATATTTTCCTTCTGTCCCAATGCTGCCTCTAATTCTTTCTCTGAGAATATTATTCAAATTAGCCTTTATATAAAAATTCTTAGTCCTCTGAGTGTCCCAGAGGGAGGTTATTATGTAGATTTTCTCAAGTTAACAATTACTATAGAGAATCGAAATGCACACATTCCAAAATAAAGAGAACATCATTCCAAAATAAAGAGGACAGGAGCACTTATAAAGTGCCGAGGTCATGTCAGAGCTGTGTTTAAATACATCATCTCATAGAAGAACCCCCTGGTTTTTTATGTGGTAGCTCTAAGTATCCAGGTCAGAAGACTGAGTCTCAAAGAGGTTAACATCTTGCTCAAGGTCACACAGCTATCAGTTGGCAAAAGTAGGGACAGGAGTTGACAGAAAGGCTGTGTTGAAGGGTGTACACTATTCAGGTATGCGAGAGTGAGCTGTCGAAGAAGGAAGCCTGGAAATCAATAGCACTCACTAGGAATTTCAGTGTGGTGCCTCCCTGGTCATCTTTGGGGCTATAAAGAACAAATGAGAGCATTTTATTCCTCTACCCTTGCAGTCTAAATCATCTAGGACCACAATTAGGACCTAGTGTTTGTGGTTCCCTAAGAGGAAATAAACAAGATAGAAATGAAGCTGGCCAAATTGAAAGGAAAAAATCATGAAGTTTGGGGAATACAGTTCTGTTAAAAGAATCAATAAAGTTATAAATATTAAGATGAAAGCAAAGCAAAGAGATTTAAACTGGAGAGGAGAAAGGAGGTGCAAAACAAATACTCAGGAAAGGGGGGAAAGTCAAAGACAAATATTTAGCACGTATTTGCTTGATGCAAAGCAAAGTGAATCTCCAGTCAAGGTAGAAATCTGTGCTCAGGGACAAAACAAAGATACTGGAACCTGCTGTTTTGTCAATTAGCCCAAAGCACACTTTCTACCTCTTCAAATAAAACCAGAAGAATCTGAGCTTTTCTGAGCTCTGCCTTGAGACCAACAGCCCAGATGACAAATAACAAATGTCACGTGGACATGTTGTATGTCTGAGAATATGCACCATCTTTTTATGCATTCACTCCTACAACACATATTGAGCACTTACTGGGTTCTAGCACCCTTGGCAACACTAGTAACCTACAGGACTGCATCATAACAGCTCTTGTCCTAGAAGAGCTCAGAGGCCAGTGAAAGCAGACAAGTAGGTACAGCATTTCCATCACTGGAGAATCCAATGGATACTGTATGGATATTGTAGTATCTGAACCCAAGATGTGATCTACTCAGAATAGGTACTTTGTTGCAAAAGAGCCTGAGGAAATGCTGAAAGTCTTTCCTTTACATTTCTTGTACAGGAAATGTAATAGGGAGCCAATGGAGCAGGATCTCAAAGGATACATGGAAGTTCACCAGAGAAGAATAAAGGAGAGAATAAATATTTTAGGCAGTAATTTCACATCTGAGACTATACACTAAAGTAGTTTTAAAGATAAATGCAAAATGATATTTAGGGCAAACTAATTTTGAGGTTAAAATCTGGAAATAATCAGCATTTTTGATCACTGAAATAGTTTTAAAATTTTCTTTATGTTGATTCAATTGTCTATTTTACTGCTTTGCACCTATAAATGGTCATTTTATATCATTCAATCCAATAGAATTTCAATCTAATGAAAGTTCTTTCAATGAAAATGGGAGAAAATCCATGAAGAATATGTAGAACTGGAGAAAAGAAGCCATTAAATAGTGGGAACTGAAATGTAAAGGACAAAAATCCCATGCATAATATAAATTCAAACATAAAAAATATGTTTCCAAATTGATAAAGATTAAAAAGAAAGGAGAGATGAGAGTGGTTGTAATAGAATAGGAGAAGCAATGAGAATATTGGTATATATTTGAAAACATATATATATATATATGTATATATATATATATATAATGCATACAGATATAAACACATATGTAAAGGTAGAGTACATGAGCCAAGGTAATCTTAAATTACAGTAAGAATTTTTTAAAGTGGTTTATCAGGTTATCTAAAATATTCCATTATATCTAAGACTGAAAGAAATATTTACCAATCTTATTCTTAAATATAACTATCAAATAGTAGCACTTGAAGGAAATATTTGCATGCTGGTAAGCACTGGGTTCAGGATGAGAACTTTCAGAACACCTATTTCTGCAGCTGTCACAGTATCTGAGTCCAAGATCTGACATGCTTAATTTCACCGGACACAACATAGCATTGAAAATCTTGTGGTGGGAATTTGGGGATACTTAAATTTTTCTGCATCTTGGATCTCCATGTCTTTGGCAGAAGCTTCTGATTGTGCTACCTCTTCTGGGCTGATTTCTGTGCAACTGATAAATGGCAAGTGTTTAGGTTAAGGTATTCACTTGATATGCCATTGTATCCAGCAGTGATATGCTGTATTTATACACCCCAAACTGTATTATAACAGGCTGCCGTGTGTAATGGAGATTCCTCTATACGTGGAGGCATCAAAGGGTATATGCTAAAGTTGTAGGATACAACTAGGTATCAGTGAGGACAGACAAGGCTGTTCCTCAATAACAAACAGATCCTCAAACCCAAAGACTCCAAATGACATTGA
The DNA here is from genome assembly GCA_004024805.1 of Geosciurus inauris. Taxonomy (NCBI): domain Eukaryota; kingdom Metazoa; phylum Chordata; class Mammalia; order Rodentia; family Sciuridae; genus Geosciurus; species Geosciurus inauris. Next base: position 31,723 of record PVHX01012681.1, read on the forward strand.
CAACATGGCAGAGTGAAGGGGTGTCAGTTTGCTGTAACTCAAGGGAATCAGACTAACAGAGTGGCCACTATTTCAAACATGGACAGCCACTGTTCAGGGGAAACAATAACAATAACAAAACAAAACAAGCAACAACAACAACAAACAGCACTCTGGACAGTCTTTCACAGTTCTGGTGATTCACTAGTCAAAATTCATCTGTCAAAGTTAGTCACAAAGCTGACCAATCATAGAGCCCAGGAAATGCAATCCTACTGTGTTTCTAATAGGAAAAGAACTGGAAATAATTGACAAACATCATTAACGATTACCACAAGACTCTTTCTTTCTGCATTGTTTATTTTTAATTGAGGCATGAAATACTGCAATGAGATTTTTAGCAATGCCTTCAAATGTCATCTCAGGGAGAAAATCTGCCAGAGCACAGGGCATCAACAATCAAAAGGAGGTCTAAAGAAGAGCAACACAATTTTAAGAGACTGGTGGATCTGGTGGATAAAGATTAGAAGAATTAAATATGTATCATTTGGCTGAGCAGACCCAGTAGGGAGCCACAGTGGGAGGCAGAGGTGGACATAGTTGAAATCTAAAAATATCTATAAGATAGAAAGATCAGAAGAAAGAATTATTTAGCATGAAAATCAGAATGTATCACCAGACATTCTAGAGAAGATATGAGGAATTAGGCTCTGAGATCATGAAACTGGACAAACTGATAACTGTAAATAAAATGAGAATTACTTGAGAGTGTTGCAGGAGTGGGGGGAGGGGAGGGTCCAAGGCAAAGAGGTCCACTTTGGGAATGGAGATGAAGAGCCCCTGAGATCAACCAGACCCCCTGTACTCATGCTGGAGAATCATATTTACTAGCCAGAGTCCAGCTTAAGGAAACAGGACAGAAGCAAATTCATCCTCCTGATATCATTTATTAGAGTTTAGAGCAAGTGAAATTTAATTACACCATGGAATTTTGTATGAAGAGCCCTTCTTCTCTTCCATTATGGGAAGATTTCAGAACCTATCTATTTATAGAGAATACCTGGCGTATGTTTGGAAGAAGTTCCTAAAATCCAGCATAATTACACTTACTTAAGGTGCTTTCATAAGTATTTTAATACTTTTTCAAACTTTAAGTCATAGTTTTTAATATTTCAGGACTAATTTGGATACTTAGTTACTGTAGATTTTCTTAAACCTTCATGCTGTGGGTGGGTCCTTCAGAGGCGGCAGTATCTAGATCTGTCTTCTCTTTCCTGCAGTTATCTCCCTTTCTTACAGTGTTCCTCTCACATCCAAGGTTTGCCTTATTCATTTAGAAACATTTTAAACTGAAAACTTTTGGGGAGTTGTTAGCATGGGAAGAGTTGTCATTTACTTTTTTCCCCCTCCTGTTTTCAAAATAGGAAACATGAGGTCCTTTTTCTTTCAGATGGAAACTGGATGCTTTCAGAGTCAGTAGAGTCTGATCCCCATCCCTTTGTGGGAGGGAAACAGGAATAAACTCTCTTCAGAACAAGATAAAACTAAACTGACACGAAATTTTCTAGTCTTTGGGTTTCTAAGAGGAACTCTGCCAAAAAAGAGAAAAGTCAACAAGGATAGAACCAACATCCCAAACATCGAGGCATGGGCTCAGAAACAGAGGAAGTGACTTACATTACATAATTTTTAAATTATTGATCCATTTGACCAAAAGAAGAACTTTACCTTCTATTTTCCAAGAAGAACTTTACCTTCCTAATACCAACTACCACCCGTACCCTATACTATCAGCCCACCTCATACCAGCCGCATGACCAGAAGCTGATGGTTAAATCCTTTTTTCAAAGCAAGTTTAGTGAGGTATAATTTGCATATAACAAACTGCACTCTTTAAAGTGCATTGTTTAATGAGCTTGGGTAAATGTGTATACCTGAGTAGCCACTATTCAAATCAAGATAAAGAACAACTTTAACCTTTCTTTTTTTAAAAAAATTTTTTTCAGTTGTAGATGAACACCTTTATTTATTTTATGTAATGCTGAGGATCGAACCCAGTGCCCCACACATGCAAGGCCAGCGCTCAACCGCTGAGCCACAACACCAGCCCTATCCTTTCTTTAGGAAGAAGTCTTTCTGCTGATCGGGAATACTCATATTGGCCTAATGTGGGAGGAAAGGACATTGTCAGGCCAAATCAGCAACACTGGGAAGGGGGAAAGATGTGAGGAGAGATTTTTACTAGAACTGTAGCTCACTGCATCTGAACAGGTTATAAGGCCTGTGGGAAAAAGAAGTCAGGCAGGGTTGATGGGGTGTATCAGGAATGTGGCCATGAAGGTGGCCATCACTTGCAGTTTATAGAATTAAATCAATAGTCGTAGCAGGCTTTATTGAGGAAGTAAGACTTGAAAGAGAGGGAGCAGTTACCTGGGTTGTCCAGGGGGCAGGGACAGAGTTTAAGGAAAAGGAAACAGTCAAAGCAAAGGCCCTACAGCAGGAATGTGCCTAGTATATTCAGGAGGCAGCAAGGAAGCCCATGTGGATGGACTTCAGTGAGAGCAAAGAGGAGAGAAGGGCAAAGAGGTTATGGAGGAGCCAAACCATGTTGGGCCAAAGCTGCCACTCACTGGAGGACGTGGGTGAGCAATGTGCAAGAGAGAGAGCCTGGGGCTCGCTAGGGTCAACTGCCAAGGAAAGAGTGGCAGGTGTATATTAGTCTTGGTTCAAGATCCAAAACAATGGAGCAAAAAGAGCCAACAGAGAATGAATGACTGAAGAGGGCTGGCCAGAAGAACACAAGTTCCAGAAAAGCTAGGAGACGTGAAATTGTGTTGCTGATTATTTGTGTCAGAAGTTAGAGAAACACTCTCCTGAGTTACTTTAGAAAAGGGATGCAGAAAAGTCCCTTCTCAAATTAGGAGCATTTTACCACATCCCCTAAAAGAGTATAAATAAAAGAAACACCGCCTACCCACATCTGAAAGGTTGCCAACTTCTGTTTTGTAAAAATCCCAGGATCTCTTCAGCAAGGGGCTACATTCTAATCTTAAAATGCACAATGTCCCTTTACGCAATTTCAACCACTTAGGTCTCCTAAACCTTTGAGCTACAACTCCATTTTCAAATGAACACCCCAAGTCCAATTTAAAAAAAAAAAAAAACAGTCATCAGATGAGTCAATCAAAAGGCCATAAATTTCTTAATGCCATGCAGTTAGTATCAAGAAAATGGTTTCTTTTCAGTAAAACACAAAATCGCTTTATTAGTTAAATATACTAAAATGACACAGGATTTATGTTCTTTCCCCAGCATATACTTAGGTAACTCCCTTTAGTAGCAGCAGGGGTTGGAACAGCCCACACAGGGGAAAAATAGAAGCTTCACAGGGTAAGCCTACAATAAGCAGCAGAGACACCCAATAGAGCCATCTTGTTGACACTCTAAGTTATGCTTGCCTAAGTCTTAAGCTTCTCTATCTGGCAAATGTGTGTGAATTTTTGTGCTCCTCCATCCACAAGCCACAGGATAGGACTAGTTAGGAGCTCATACTAATAGCTTCAAATGCACTGACCACACATACGTGCCCAGTGATATTCTAAGTTCTCACTACTCAAAGTGTGGTCCATGGACCAGCAGGATTGACATCACCTAGAAGCCTGTTAAAGATACAGAACCTGGGGAGCTCCATGACTCACCTGTTGAATCAGAGTCTACATTTTAACAAGACCTCTGTCTTCTATACTAAAGCCTGAGAAAAGAAACACCTTGCTAAGTTTATTTAAAACACAATTTAATATTTGTAACAACTGTGTGATAGATAATCTCAACCCCATTTTATTGAAGAACCTGTTGAGACTGAACCCACAAGTCAAGTAAGTGGTAAAACTGGGATCAGACTCAGAAATATCTCATTCCAAAAAAATACATGCTCTGTCCAGTAATATTTCATGACCTCATATTACATGTAACCATGAAAACGAGGCTGAAGGAGAAAATGGGATAAATATTTGTACTTTACCTCCCCATGATCTTCAAAATAAAAAGAAGAGGCCATCATTAACATGGAGGAAAAGCTATTTACATGTATAAGAACACAGAAATCTCAACATAGGCCTGATCTGGTAGAAGGAATTTTAACTAAAGAAGAAAAGTCAGTGTTGTGAAGACCACAAACCAGGACCCTTCCCCAATGTGTTTTGTACAGTAAAAAACCTTGTGTTTACACACACACACACACACACACACACACAACTTTCCTTAAAACCAAACCCTGCTTGGCATGAATATGTATAATTAGATGTTCCCTGGAAGTGAGAAGTAGTAATTAATTCAGTGTTAAACATCACAATCTATTACTTGAATTCCATAGCAACCATGGTTGCCAATAGAGAGAAAACAAAATTTCAGAGCCTATTTTTAAATAATTACAATGAAATTTTTGAAAATGTGTAAAAGCTGACACTTCCTATTTTTAGTCTAAAACAATAGGCATTGGCTCAGGGAGTAGGGAAGGATGCTAAGGAATAAAGACAAAAGGAAAGGAAACTTCATTTGTAACAACTGAAATAGTTATGTGGACAGTATGATTCTGACCCTGCCCAAAGCACCAAGCCCAGCTGCTCACTCTGAGAACATTGTTCTTTCAGGCCAAGAAAAGATATATTAATTTCTAGAAAGACTTGGTCTTTGCAGCTAGATTTGAATCCTAGCTTTTTGTTTACTTAGACAATTTTCTTGACCCCTGAGCCTCAATTCCTCCATCCGTTTCAATGGAGGGGGGGAATAGATATCTCATATAGTTCATAAAAAGATTCAAAGTGAAATGCTTAATATAGGATGTTGTAGCTTGGGTTCTCTTGGAAGCAGATTCTGAGTTTAGCATCTGGAATATTACGGGGAATGCCCTTGGGGTTAATATCTGTGGAAGGGAAGGAAAGGAAGCAGGACCTGCTGAAGGAGAAGCTGCACAAAGAAAAAGACCCCATAACATGCTGGGTGTGGTGGCACATGCCTGTAATCCCAGCACTTTGGGAGGCTGAGACAGGAGAATTGCAAGTTCAAAGCCAGCCTCAGCAATGGCGAGGCACTAAGCAACTCAGTGAGACCCTGTCTCTACAAAACAACACAAAGTAGGGCTGGGGATGTGGCTCAGTGGTCGAGTATCCCTGAGTTCAATCCCGGGCACTAAATAAAACAAAAACAAAAACAAAAAAACCCATAACAGCCTTGGCTGACCTGGAGAGAAGCTCTGGAGCTAATATAGCCTGAGAGCTGCTTGACAGTCCGCTGAAATGGCCAGGACATTTGTCTCACCTGTAAGTCAATAGATATGGGCTGCCCATGGAAGGATATGACCCTGGGCAAGGGGGCTGTCTGCAGCTGAGGCAATCCCCGTAGGGCTGGTAGCTGACAGTATTCTCAACAGCTGGGCCACAAGTCCTTTGAAATGTTGCAACTCTATATCCATCACATACAAGGTAAATAATGTTTGCTTTATTTATTTTTTTTAGGCATGTAATCTTTACAAACATCTCTTACTAGTAGAGGTTCTGGTGTCCAGAAAAACCCCATTATGATTCTAGGCTTGGAAATCCACATTCATTTAAACTTTTCAGTTAATTCTAAGGTAATGTTCATTTCAATTTTACAATTGAAAAAATAAATACAGAAAGTAAGTAGAAACAGCCAGTTCTAGCGAGCAGCTGATGGTGGAAGGACATTATATTGGACAGGTTTTTAATGTACCTCTTGTCACATCATTCCTGTGCTTGTCCAACATCAACTCAATCCATCAACAATCCAGCAATAGGGATCTTGGGGACCTGTGTTCCCTTTCTTCCCATTTGTTGGGAAAGGTGACTCATATTTTGCCAACTCACTTGACCTTTATTTCACAATGTTCTCACATTTTAAAGTATAATCAACCCATGTCTCACCCCTACCCCACAGAGAACTGTGGAAGGAGGAGAGAGGATTACTGGATCTCCGGAGTGCCTTTTGTCTTGAGAATTCCCCACCGATAGTCTATGACATTAATTGATGGGGTGTAATATACTTTGAGACCAGCTTAGGAGGAAGATCTAGATCAGTTAGGGTCTCTTGGTTATAAGCAATAGAAATCAGATTTGGCTAATTTGTACCAGAGGGCATTTGTTAGAGATCACTGTGAATTTAGAGAATGTATGGAAGGCCAGAGGATTGGTTTTGGGAACTGGCAGAACCACACATCTCTGGAGAGCTTGCAAATAAGATGCCAGCAACTTCGTAAATGTGAAAGATCTGGACAGATGTCCATTCTGTGGATAAAGGCAGGATGATGAATGACTTCTCCATGCCCCTTCCACACTCCATCCTCCAGAGAGAGGACAGAAGAGCATGATCCAGTAGATTTCCATTGTAGATAAGGAATTTTTCTCCCTCTATGGCTATACAGACTGGGGGAGAATTTACTTCATAAAAGGAAATGGAATTATGTACAACCAGAGAAATGAAAAAATGTGCTCCATTTGTGTCCAATGAATCAAAATAGATTCTGCTGTCATGTATACCTAATTAGAATAAATAAATTTTTTAAAAAGGAAATGGAGATGTGTTAGGAAGGAGAATGCAGCATGCACTACCATGTAAACTCCCACCTTATAACCAGAGCTGGCTCATTTATTCTTATTTTTTATGACTTCAATTTTTAAAATTTTGTTTCTTATTTGTTCTAATTAGTTATACACAACAGTAGAATGCACTTTGACATATACGTAAATGGAGTATAATTTCTCATTCTTCTGGTTGTACATGATGTAGAGTTACACTGGTCCTGTAGTCATATATGTACATAGGCAAAAAATGTCAGATTCCTTCTACTACTCTTCCTGCCCCCCAGGCCCCCTCCCCTTCCTTCACTCCCCTCTACCTAATCCTAACTAACTATATTCTTCCTTAGCCAACACCCCCTTTATTGTGAATTAGCATCTGCATATCAGAGAAAGCATTCAGCCTGTGGTTTTTTGGGATTGGCTTATTTTGCTTAGCATGATGTTCTCCAGCTCCATCCATTTACCAGCAAATGTCATAATTTCATTCTTGTTTAAGACTGAGTAATATTCCCTCATGTATATATATACCACATTTTCTTTATCCATTCATCTGTTGGAAGATACCTAGGTTGGTTCTATAGCTTAGCTATTGTGAGTTAAGATGCTATAAACATTGATGTGGCTGTGTCACTGTAGTATGCTGATTTTAAGTCCTTTGAATATAGACCAAGGAATGGGATAACTGGATCAAATGGTGGTTCCATTCCAAGTTTTCTGAGGAATTTCCATCCTGATTTCCATAATGGTTGCACTAATTTGCAGTCCCTCCAGCAAGGTATGAGTGTGCCTTTTTTCCCACATCCTCACCAACATATTTTGTTGCTTGTATTCTTGATCATTGCCATGCTGAACTGAAGAAGCACAATTGATCAACAAATATATGAAAAAAAAGTTCAACATTTCTAGCAATTAGAGAAATGCAAATCAAAAGTACTCTAAGATTTCAGCTCATTTACTCTTATGCTTGCAAACCAAATCAACTTACATTTTGTATTACTATGCTGCTCAACTCCTTTCAGGACCCTACTTTTTTACCAGAACTCTAGATTTCCTTCAAGGTCTTTATGCCTCCAATTTATGTTTGATAGGCAGACTCCTTTGGAAAACTAGAAGACTCAACACAACCCTGTACATTTCTTTAAGGAACTTCCTATTTCTCATTATCAATAACAATGTAGTGTTAAATACCATTTCCAGGAAGTAAGAAGAACTTGGTGCATATTTCAGTACCATGGGGAAACTGATATTTTACTTGTACTCCTAATAACTGAGGTACGGGAAGCAAATTAATTCTAAACTTCAATAAATTTAGAGAAAGTGGGTTTACCTCAGAATAAAAGTCAATGGAACTTATGTGTGAGCCAGCAATGGAACTTAGGTGTGTGGAATAAAGCTTTTCTTTCAAGTTCTAAATCAAATTACTTAGTCTCTAGTCATACCATAACAAAAGGTATCTGGTTATACCTTCTTAGGAGTGATACCTGAGTATCTTTTTAGGTTTCAGAATTTGGTTATTCACACACACACACACAAACACACACACACACACACACAAATTCCCCAAGAGGGATTTTTATGTAGTCCTTCAGCTGGTTCCCCTGATTCTTGGAACCTCAGAGACCACTGACTGTAACCTAGCCTTAGCTCAAATAGATCACTTTCCAAAGTGATGAATGAACAACAGTTAGAAAATAATCATTTTTTCCCTTTCTTCTTTAAGCATCCACCCCTCTCTATATCCTGGCTACTTCAGAATTCATTAACAAGGAGAAGAGAATTTGACCATGAGTTTGCTGTTACCAAAATCAATGTCTTTGTCTGTCTTGGGAAGTTGCCGGGCTTTTGTACTTATGTAGGGAACTAAATGCCTGCCTAGATGCCATTTACAGAGTCAGCAGGTATTTAGGTTGCAGAGATGTAACACATATCCAGGTCATCGACTCACTCCTGCAGTCCCAGAAAAATCCATCTACCTGAGATCATTTGGACAGTATCCCTGTTTCATATACTTAAACTTGTTATTTTTATCCAGTACAAGATTTCTAAAATAATTTCCCTATTTCTATACATCACAAGTTTTCTTATACAGGAAAATGAGGAAGGAAATTAATATTTACTGAAAGCTTCCTGTGCACCTTGCATTGTGCGAGATGCTTCATTAATTATCCACAAAACTTTGCAGGATGCTGTGTTATAGGCTGCTGGGCTATTTTCATTGAATGAATGTTTGGCAAACCCGTAACTTATCTGAGGTTCCAAAGCCTGAAAGTGGCAGAGTTGCATTTAACACTGACTGCAATGCCCTTGAGCTTTCCACTGTGGCACTGCCACTGAGCCACAAGCTTGGCAATGCCACAATCCAGAAATTAGCCTTTGGAGGTTGTCACAGTGATACAGACATCAACCCCATGAGTTGTTAGGATTGAAATGTACCACATGTTCTGAGTATAGACAGGGTCAGGACTTTCATTATCACTAAGCATGTGGCCATTAAAAACCTTCCTGAAAGCAAATGATGGAGGATGAATTTGGGAGCATCATTGAGGTAGCTTCTGATGAGTACAAAAAATAGGTGAAGTTGTAAAATCATGTTGTAACCACAATCTCCTTAAAGGTTAGGTATAAAGGCCAAGTTGCCTCTGTCATTGCATTATTGCAAAAATATTTAAAGCATATATTTTAGACTTTAAGACCATACATCAAAACAATATCGTCTCCAATCTGTCTCCAATCCAGTAAGTCAGGTATTTCTTCTCCTATTTAATGAAAAAAGAAATGAAAATGTTGGTGGGCATATTGAAACTTGTAATGAAAATACAAGATTTGGGTACAGCAAATATTTCATGATTACTTGCATAGACACCTAGCGCAGAGATTACAATGAATTCTTATTAAATGAATGAATGAGAGCTTGTTTTTTTTAATCAGATGGCAGAAGACAGAACTTAACACTAAGAATCTTTAATACATAATACATACGCTCTCTATTCTAAAGACAGAAATCTTAATAGCTAACTGGTTGGGCAATCCATTTAAACTCTCTGGGCTTTAGTGCTTTAGTTGTTAAATAAGAGGTTGTGAAAAACCCCTTTTAACACTGATTCCGTAATTCTGTAAAACCAAAACCCAAAGTTATTTAGCTCATACTCTCTGCTACTTTTGGCACAAATGTAGCTCAAACAGAGATGCACAACTCAATGGTTAGAAAAAGAAATACAGCCACTATGGAAATCAATATGAAGATTCCTCAAAAGACTAGGAATGGAACTACCATAGGACTCAGCTATACCATGCATTGGTATTGTTCCAGAAGAACCAGCATACTAAAATGATACAGGCATACCCATGTTTATAGCAGCACAATTCACAATAGCCAAACTAGGGAACCAGTCTAGTTATCTATCAGTGGGTGAATGGATACAGACAAGGTGGTATATATACACAATTGGGTTTTACTCAGTCATAAGGAACAAAATTATGTCATTTGCACATAAATGGATGGAACTGGAGAACATCATGCTAAGCAAAATAAGCCAGACTCAGAAAGTCAAGGGTTGTATGTTTTCTCTCATATGAAACCAGAGAGAAAAAAGAAATAAGAAAAGGAGGGAGCCACTAAGGAGAAGGAAAGGCACTAGGGAATGAAATTGACCAATTTATGTTATGTGCATGTATGAATATATCACAATGAATCCCCCTATTATGTGCAATTATAATGTACCAATTGAAAAAACAAAACTATCATATGAGCACAGAGGCACACACCTATAATCCCAGCTACTTGGAAGAGTAAGGCAAAGATTGCAAGTTTGAGGCCAGCCCAGGAAATTTAGTAAAACTCGTTTTAAAATTAAAAAATGCTGGAGATACAAATCAGCCGTAGAGTACCCTTGATTCAATCCCCAATATTGGGTGGGTGGTGAAGGGATGGGAAGAACTAGCCATCACTTGAAAGGTATCTTACCTAAAGACCCTTGAGTATATCATGAAGAGATAGAGTTTTAGTCTTTATTGGATGCCACTGACCTTTGCAAATACAACATGATCTGTTGCTTATTCTTATCCTTTTGTTGAGTATGGTGGGAGAGAGTAGGATTAATAAACTTAATACCAGTCAGGGATCTGCAGGTCTTTTAACATCTTCGGGTCTCAGTTTTATCATATTTAAAGTAAATCTGCATAAACTTCTCTCAGGGGCAAAGACAAGTTGTGTAAGCAAAAATGGATTAAGCCTAGGAATGCTTCAAGAGAAAACCTATTTGGAGTGTCTGAGTCAAATAACTTTGCTGAAGCAAGACCCTATGAGGGACCAGGAGCTGCAGGGAGCATGAAAATTCCTCAGTAGATTCTGGTATCATAGTGATGAGTTGCCCAAATTAATAGAGAGAAATGGGGACTATGTGAGTAATTCTTATATCAAATCCTTAAAAATGAGTCTCAAAGATGACAGCAAAATGTTGATGAAGCCATTTTCACTGTTTTTGAGGTCTAATCAACAAATAAGAAAGTAGTAACTTCTGTGAGTAGCCATGTGTAAGACAGAGCTTGGCCCTAAAGAAGAAAATGAGAGTAAAGAAATAGACAAGAAGGCATTCTTTTCTCACCAGTGGCTGCTGCTTCCGGGCCATACCCTGATTTGCCCTGAGGAGTGTAATGTGTGTATTGGCACCAAGTTCAAGGTAAGCTGGAATATATCTACTGTGTGAAGCCTTAGGTCACAAAACCCTTTTCTGGCTGATGACTATAGATTCAGGTTGCCAGAAAAAGGCCATCAAGGTCCTTGGGCTTCATAAAGGCTGTATCAGTGAACCCTTGGTCATCTCATTCAGTATTGCTCAGTCTCAAAGGGCAAACCTGAAGTTCATCTACCCTTAGCATGGCAGTTGATAACTACATCCTGACCCAGACCCCAGAACCTATGCCCCAGATCTCAGTTAAGGTTGTAATAAAAATAGAGAGCTCTTCAAAAGCTTTGAGAGAATCTGTGTTGAATTTTTTTTGTTCATTCCTGAAGGAAAAAAATACTTGAATTAATATTTTTGGACACTAAGATTTCATAAAGGCTCAAATCCCCAGTGTAGAGATCGCACATAACAGATACCCGATACAAGTCCTGGATCTGAGAGATAAAGATAGATAGATAGATAGATAGATAGATAGATAGATAGATAGATAGATAGATAAATGAGATTAGTAAATATTGGAGGGAGATGGAACAGGACAAAAGGAGAGATCATGGGTTTTGGAGTCTAGTCCTATAAATCTTTATTTTCTCCCCCTAAAACTGGGGGAAGTGATACTTATTTTACACGGGGGGTAGGAAGTGGAGATAAATAATATTGTATGTGTGTGTGTATGTGTTTGTACATGTGTAGGCAAGTGCAATAGAGTGTCTGATCTCCAGTAGGCAGTCAGTGTGTGTCTTTTGGATCCTTTATGATCTAATGGAACTTGAGGAAATCTGGAGAGCTTTTGGTGACATGGGGTCAAAGTATGCAAGCTAGGCCACTTGAGGATGGGCGGTGGAAGTGGGGAGCAGCTGGGAGAAGAGGGGCTTTGAGGATCATTTTGTAACTGAGAAAGATTAGAGCCTGTCATATAAATTCAGGACAAGTTAGAAGGAAATTTATAAAAATCTTATTTTTCTGCTCAGAGATTTATACCATCCTGAGTTGTCCACACCCCCACTACAACGCCCCCATCTACCTTTGAGCTTTAATGAGGCCACTTTCCATCCAATCTTTTCTACCATATACTTCAAAATAAGAGAAAAGCAGCCAAATGAAGCTGGGGGTAAAAGCCACTTTCTCAGAGAAAATTTCCAAGCAGCTTTTATATTTAACATGTGCCTGGGCCTCTATAGCTTCCCTGTGGGATGAGCTCCTTTGCCACAGGTCACTCAGAACTGAGAAAGTTTAAGTAAAAGAAGATTTTTTTTTTTGTCATTTATTCTTTGACTGACATTCTTTTCTAAACCTCATCCAACAGAATCATTCTGTGAGCTCTTAATAATAGCTGCCACAGATTGCTGTATGTAATATGAAGTCATAACATGTTATATCTCACTTTAAAAGACAAGGTTTGAATTATCCTGAGAAATCTTCTTTTTGGATTCAAACCAATGTATCTAAAACTTCAGTCTCACAGACGTGTACTTGAATGGAGAAAGGAAAATGTCTCATAAGATCATCACTTTAAAGAAAAACACCATTGTGCCCTTTCAGTTCCCAATTGCTTTTGTGCCCAAAGACACTGGATTACCTAAAATGTTCTGTACTATACAATCAGATACTGCATTGTAAAAATGATCAATTTATAGCATACTATAGTAATGTAGCAACATCAATGTTTATAGCAGCTCAATTCACAAAAGCTAAGTTGTGGAACCAACTTAGGTGAATGGATAAAGAAAATGTGGTATATATATATATATATATATATATATATACACACAATGGAATATTACTCAGCCATAAAGAAGAATGAAATTATGACATTTTCTGGTAAATGGATGGAACTGGACACTATCACACTAAGTGAAATAAGCCAATCCCCCAAAACAAAAGTCTAAATATTCTCTCTGATATGCAGATGCTAACACACAATAAGTGGTGGGGGAGGAAAGAATAGACATTCATTGGGTTAAACAAAGGGGAATAAAGGGAAGGGAGGAGAATAGGAAAGACAGTAGAAGGAATCAGACATAACTTTCCTATGTTCATATATGAATCCATGACCATCGTAACCCCACATCACGTACAACCATAAGAATGGGAAGTTTTACTTCATGTCAAAATATATTCTACTGTCATGTATAACTAAAAAGAACCAATAAAAATTTAAAAATTAAATTAAATAAATGATTGATTTATTCCAAACTCTCATTGGTTTCACTAGAAATGGAAGCCTTCCTCACTACACTTGTGACTTTGATATGCATATATTGAAGGATAAAGCACTGTGGTAAGCCGGGCGCGGTGGTGCAAGCCTATAATCCCAGCACTTTGGGAGGCTGAGACAGGAGAATCGCCAGTTCAAAGCCAGCCTCAGCAAGGGCGAGGCACTAAGCAACTCAGTGAGACCCTGTCTCTACATAAAACACAAAATAGGGCTGGGATGGGCTCAGTGGTCGAGTGCCCCTGAGTTCAATCTCCAGTACCAAAACAAACAAACAAAAAACACTGCAGTAAAACAAGTAGACAAAGTAATCCAAAGTAACCCATATGGAGGCTGCTGTGACAGTCTCACAGGATCACCTGCAGTAGCAATCTCTCACTTTATTTCTACAGAAGAAAGAAAACAATGGGCAAATGGGACATAGCAGCACAGAAAGACAAAAAGCATCGTGCAATCTAAACACAATAACCATAATGCAAAACTCCCTGGAAAATAGAAATAAGTGAGTCAAATCTACTAGAGAATTTTTATATTTTTACCACAATGACTATTTTGTTTTAGAGCACTTAATTTCAGTCTTGAGGCTTATTTAAAATACATACAACCAGAGAAATAAAAAATTGTGTCCCATCTATATGCAATGAATCAAAATGCATTCTGTTTTCATGTATATCTAAGTAGAATAAATAAATAAATAAAATTTTAAAAATAAAATTATACCATAAGGAAGAATGTTAAATTGGAACTGAAACAGAGGAAGTATGATTTTGAAGTTAGATTTGTGATTAGAATCAAATGGGGAAACTAATAAGAAAAAAGAAAGGCTCAAACATTGACAGACACAGGAGGCAAGAAATAGAGTGGCTCTAGAACAAGCCCTGCAGGAGTTAGATTGTCACTATGATTCCTTGTATGATTTTCCTAAGATGATGACAGGAGAGATTCCAGGATAATTCTTTGAGACATTCCTTACACTCTCCACAAAGGTAAATTAGTGACTCCTCTTCCAATGAGCTCATATTTCAATGCAGAGAAAGAAACAGAGGCAACAACTAAAATTAACCTAATATAGTAAGTCACATATATAGTGATAGTGTCCCTATTCAGACTAGAACAAACCAATATACCATTGTATTTATTAGATTCTAAATGTTTAATTAATCTAATTTTCTGATTGTTTGATTCTCAAATTTTATTCCCCTTACTGTTCTTTTTCTTTTCCTTGAAGGCATAATTTATCTACAATAAAACACACAGATTTAAAGAATACAATTCAGTGAATGTTAGCATATACTAATATTACCAAGAGCATAACCATCTTCTAAGCATGTTGTCCTCTGTACTAATTTATATCACTTTTGCTTAGTTTTGCTTGTTTTTGGTTCATGCAAAAGGAATCATGAAGAATATACTTTTTAATATTTGGCTTCCTTTAGTGAAAGAAAGCCTACGAGGTTTATCCACGTAATTGTATGCATTATAATTTATTCTTTTGATTGCTGAGTGTTGTTCCATTGTATGAATATACCAAAATCTGTTTATTCTCAAGTCATAGGCCATTTGGATTGTTTCCAGTTTAGCTATTATAAGGAAAGTTATCATAAGCATTCTTCTATAAGTCCTTATATGGATATATTTCTTTCTTATGGATGAATACAAAGGAAGGGAATTGTTGAGCTTACACATTGTCTCCTTTAACTCTTACTTTGATTTTTCTTTTTTTGGTTTGGACCACATCTTTGAAGTCTTTTGCTAAAATGTTTGATTAATGGTGTTTCTTGAGAAATGGTATATTTCTTGAGAACTTGTACAACATATCTTTGTTTTTAGGTACACAATTGATACTCTTTGGGGATCCATTCCCTTCTCTGTCATTCCTGTTAATTCCATGCTCTAAAATAGACCTTATCATCATTCATCTGGAATGCTACAGCTGCTAAAATGCTAAGGACTGTCTGTTCACCAGTGCCTGGCACACAGACAAAGAAAAGTGAATACTTGTTGGACAACACATGTACTTTTGCTGAATCATGCAAACTGGCATTGCACTAGTGTAGTTTAGTTATTCCCTCTTATTTACAACCCAATCTCATCAGCACAAGATGAAAAGTTACAAGAGCCAGGAATTAACATTCAAGTCCCCAATAGACCTGATGAAGTGTCTAATGCAAGAAAAGAGGCCCATAAGATCAACTCTACAATTCTATAAAATGACACTGTAACTACATTATTTTTTAAAAAATCAACAAATTAACAAGTGAAGAGCCCGATGGGACACTATTTGACAAGTGCTGGAATACTAAGCTAGAACAAATTATAAGTGACAACCTTTTACAAGTGGAATGGGAGAAATTGGGTGGATTTATGAGTCATCTGTTAAAATAACTTGATACATATCTTTGCCACCTGGACTGTTTATCAGCAAAACATGATGTTGTATTTTGATTAAGCCATTAGGTGACAAGTTTTAGAGTTGAAATTTAATAAGATCTTATGTGCATGCAAACATATAGACACACACATACCACCTCACAAAGAAGGGATGGTCATCATTTAAGTTTACAGATATTTTACAGTTACTTTTGTAGATTATTTTTCTTCTGAATTAACTGTTTGGAGCTCAGAAGAGTTACCTCATGAAAATAGAAGGAAGACCAGCAGTGTAGAGAAAAGGAGTTGGGGGACAGACAAGGGGAGAGAAAGAGGAGGTACTGGGGAGTGAATTGATCAAATTATGTTATGTGCATGTACAAATATATTCTGAGTCCACCATTATGTATAAACAAAATGCACCAATAAAAGACCCCAAAATCCAATATATATTATTATATAAACCTCATCTAGTAAACCAACAAGCTGTCCCTTCAAAGGGGTAAACAGTGACAACAACAAAGTTAAAATGTCCAAGGACAACTTGTGGAGGCTCTGGTGGCCTCAGCTAAAGAGAAGAATGGGAGTGGAAGTGTGTGCACACGCATATACGTTACTATCCAAGAGCAAGACTGTAGAAAAGATAACAGAAATTCTTTGTCCTTAGTCACATGTCCTGTGTTGCTTGAAAAGGCAACATAGAAGCTGTCTAACATCTGGGTTATCTCCACAGAACTTGTACCCCCTGGATGACCTACCAGCTTACCAGTACTGACCCTGCCCAAATGCTCTGCCTTCTGACCCCAAGATCCATTGATTCTGTCCCACTCAGCCACATGACTATAGCATTTGGAATACACCAAAGTTATTTGCTGGAAGAGAAAGCTCAGTGTCCATTCAAGACCGCATCTACCTAGACATGATCTGAAGATCTAGCTGTATGTACCATGATTTCATTCTGTCCCAAGAGGAAGCTTCCCAGATGGGGACAGAGGTTATCAGATTTGGTGTCTCTCAACCTGGTCCTCTCTCTTGTCCTGAGTACTGCCTTTGGAGAACAGATTCCATCTTTTGGTGGGGCACTGCTGCATTAGTATTGAAGTTTGGTTTCCCATATGTTTGTCATATCAAAACTATCCTCGAAGAGGTGTTAATTGGAGCAAACCGAACTTTCCTCCGGAAACACTAGAAGCCTAGACATGCTATGTGAACCACACATTGTTCAAAAGATGCTTAGGACAGCATTCTCCGGTTAACAAAAATCAATAAAGTTGCATTAAATATTGATATAAAAACTATAGCTGCCGAAGGTCCAAATTCTTGCTATGCTTTTGCTACATGGGGATTCCTTCCCAGATATTTCATATTGCACTGCCCTCTCGTTGACGAATTCTTTCACATTCTATACCCAATTAGTCAAGAAATTTTTTTACTACTAAGCACGGCGGTTCATGCCTGTAATCCCAGTGGTTTTGGAGGCTGAGACCCTCAGCAATTTACCAAATATATATTTCTCTCAAAATAAAAAATAAAAAGGGCTGGGTATGTTTTCCAGTGGTAAAGTTCTTCGGGTTCAAAAATAAGAAAAGAAGGAATTTTTTACCTACAATATAAATCCAGAACATGACTTGTCACCAAAACTTTTATTCACCTCCATCCTGGTCCAAGTGACCATTATTTCTTGACTACATTATTATAATACACTACCATCTGATCACCCTCTCAGTTTATTGTCTACCCAGCTGACAGTGTGATTCTTGTAAAAGAAAAGATGACTGCTACTCCTCTGTGGACACCTAACATCCTACCACTGTACTTCTTTACATCTAGCGACTGTCTCTCAAAATAAAAAATAAAAAGGGCTGAGTACATTTATCAGTGTTAAAAAAAAGAACATTCTCATGTTCTTCTCCATTCCAGCTACTAAGGTCTCTCTGATATTCTGGAACATTCCAGGCATCCTTTTTTTGGACTGTGGTGGAAGTTCTCTTTACTTGCCCCTACTCACCACCTTCAAGTCTTTAGTCAAATGTCACCTTCTCAATGAAGCCTACCTCCACCCTTCTAATCAAATTCCAACACCTTCTGCTCCCCCATCTTCTTTATCTCAAAGTCCTGATCCATTTTAGCTTTCTACTACTTATTTATTTATCATAGCTTGTTCATTGTCTCTTTTGTCTAACTAGGTCCTCAAAGGTTACCCTATAAATTTTTATCTATTTTCTTTATTGATACATCCCAAGCGTCCAATGTCTACCACATAGTAAGAATAAATATTTGTGGAAGAAATGAGTAACCTTGTATTAAAGGTTTCTGGGAGTGAAGGTCTTCCTTGACATAAACTTCCATATAGAAAAATTTATAAAACACATGAAAAGATATTGTTAGAATTATTATTCCAGGTTAAAGTCCATGTAGAATTCCAAGTAAAAGTCAATCTCACATGGGAGTGGAGAAAGGTTTTTCAAGGAAGAAAATTCACAATTTACTTGGCAGTTCAACTAGTATATAACATTGCTGGAATCTCCTCAAAATTCAGAAAAGTAAGCTTTTTCTTATTGTGCAGGAAAAAAACATTCTCATGTTCTGGCACTGATATTTTTCAAATGTAGTGGTCTATGGCACAGGATGAATGTTGAGAATTCCTAAAGGAGAGGCTTATACATCATTTTGTTCAAGCATTGACACTATTCTAAGAATTTCTCCATCATGTCAACAACAAAAGTCTTCCCTACATCAGTCTTTCCCATACCACTAATAGTTGTACACAGATATTGCTTTTTTTTAAAGTAACCCATAATTTAACATTATGTATATGTGTGTATGTATGTATATTATATATATATATATGTATACAACACTGAAGCCTTGCACACTACCACTAATGAAAAAGCCATACCGCTTGCCATAAAGAGATCAATAAAAACACACATAACGAAAAGTTTAAAAAGTGTTAAAGTCTGGCTAGACATTGTTGCCAGTCCAACGCTCTGAGTTGGAGGTATATTCTTGTTAAAAATGGAGAACATAGCTGGGCACAATGGAGCGTGCTTGTAATCCCAGTGGCCCAGGGATGCTGAAGCATGAAGATTGTGAGTTCAGTGCCAACCTCAGCAAGCCAACCTCAGCAAAAGCAAGGCAGCAAGCAACTCAGTGAGACCCTGTCTCTAAACAAAATACAAAATATGGCTGGGGATGTGACTCGGTGGTCGAGTGCTCCTGAGTTCTATCTTTGGGTAACCCTCCAAAATGGAGAATATAAAATGTTAAAAAGGATTGAAAACATATAACCCAAACCTACCTTTTTGCTACCATCAGGATAGAAAGAATATTTAAGGGTATCAATGTCTGACTGTGACATTCAATATGCCAGATTTCTCCTAAAATCTTCTTGTTTTACTAGTACCGTAGGGTAGTTATTGTGTACTTTGCTGTCCACCATCTGGATCTCTGTCTTACTGACTCTGTCACCTTGAGCCAGAGACAATCTCCCCAAGTTACATTTTCCTTCTTCTGTGACATGGGACCAGTAATGCCTATAATATAGACAGATGTGACAATCACAGGACACCATGTGTAAATGCTCAAAGCAAGTACTTTGAGGTTAATCCCCTTCTTGGTGAATAAAGATTCTTGGCCCATAATTTCAATGACCCAAATCCTCCCTGATCATTCAGCAAGTCTTCACTGTCAAGAGTTCAAGGTTTTCTTTAATCTGTTTATGGTTTATATTTTGTAATCGATACATATCAAAATGTCATTATAGTTTCATAGGGGTTTGTTGTGAATATTCTTAAATAGCAAGTGTATTGACTGAATGTTTGTGTCCTCTCAAAATGCTCATGTTAAAACCTATCATAAATGTGATGGAGAGGGAAAGAAATGAGAGAGAGCTGTTAGATGTACTGGATTTTACAGGAGAATCATGGAGTTGGTGCACTATACTTCAAGCTAAGAGAAGAACTCTGGGAAGGCAATGCAGAGACCAGGAGGCTCACCTTTTGGGTTTTGAAAGGGGGAACCATGGCCTTGGTTTCAACAAGCCAGGAAGTCTCAGCCAGAGCTGTGCAGCAGAGCCCTGGGGACACAGAAAAAGCCTCTGTGGATCTGGAGGACAAAAGCAAAGTCAAAGAGGCTTGCTCTAGAGGCTTAAGGATGCTCGGATTTTGCTTTGTAGTTTGGACCTACTTGGATTCTTTCTCATTTCTTCCTTTTGCAATAGAAATGTCTATCCTACCTCTGCCCACTCTTGCATCTTGGAAGTATTGACTCTGATTTATAGCTGGAGAGAAATTTGTCTCATGATGAACCGTACCTTGAGACTCACCTCTATTTGATTTAGGTGATATTAGACGACATTTTGGATTTTAGACTTTAGAGTTGATACGCCTCGAGGTATTTGGATGTAACCTATGTATTTTGCATGTGAGCAGGATGTGAGAATTTGAGGGGTAAAGGGCAGAATTCTATCAATTGAATTTTTGTGTCTGTTCAGCATTCATATGTTGAACCAGGAGCGGTGGCACATGCCCCTGCGGCTCAGGAGGCTGAGGCGGAAGGATCACAAGTTCAAAGCCAGACTCAACAAATCAGCAGAGCCCTAAGCAACTTAGCGAAATCCTGTCTCAAAATAAAAAAAATAAAAAAAATAAAAAGGACTGGGGATGTGGCTCAGTGATCAAGTACCCCTGAGTTCAATCCCTGGTACCAAAACAAACAAACAAACAAACAAGCAAAAAACAACAACTATACGCTGATATCCTAACTCCCAAAGTATTAGGAAGTAAGGCCCTTTATAGGTGATTCATGAAGGCACGACCCTCAGGAAGAGGATTAATGTCCTTATAAAAGAAACTTCAGAGGGCTTCCTTGTGCCTTCCTCTATGATACCGCAAGAAGGTACCATCTGTGAACCAGGAAGCGTGACCTCATCGGGCACTGAATCTACTGTTACCTTGACCTTGGACTTTCCAGTCCCCAGAATGGTAAGAAATAAGTTTCTGTTGCTTATAAGCCACCCGATTTTTGGTATTTTGTTAGAGCATCATGAATGGACTGAGACAGCAAGCCTCCCCAGTTTTGAATGGAGAATGACGGGAAAGGATGGGCGAGGAGTGATATTTCTTTGGGAATGAAATGATCTCGCAATTTCTACAGCTGGAAATCCATCTACTCCAGAGGAGCGCTGCCCCAGAGAATCAAGATGTAAAACTTGGCTGGGCTGACTTGCTCAAGGAAAATTCTTCAAAATTGGGGAAATTTACAAAGGTCACCACTGACTCATCAAGAACACTCAGCATTTCCAATTATCTCCTGAAACTCACATTTTGTCATGCACCCTTCCTCCATGGTGAGAGCTACGCACATTCCAGCAAGAGGAAATTGGCATTTGGAGTAAATTTCCCCATCTGTACAAAAGCAGGGGGAAAACTGAGAGTTAATGTGTGTCTTTATATTCATATAGCTGTTAAAATAGTCAATTAAAATTATTGGAACAATTCAGTGGAAACAAGAAATATCTGCAAATCAGTAAAAACACAATTACTTCTTCACAAAGCACCAATTTTAATTCCATATTTCAAAAAGATAAGATGACAATAAATATTTATATGCTTTACTTAAAAAAGACAAAAGCTAGGGAGAAAAATGCACACTACAGTGAAAGCCTGTGGTTTAAATTCCTTTTTTAGATTTCATAATAACCTCTATCTTCCTGCATTTTCTCCCTTTATTACAATCATGGGACAGCCTGGCTTAATTATCTCCTTCTAAATTATGTTTCCTGTTTCTTTTATTTGGTTCATTTACTTGTTTATTCTTTTAGATGTGGATTGATGTGGGAGGAGCAGAAGAATGAAGGCAAGAAGATTTTTCCTGGGTCACCTTTTATGAGAGAAGTTACACTTTATTTTCTTCTTTAGATTCCAAGAGAGAGTTTGTTGGGATTGAAGGTGTGGGCGGCAAAGAAATTCTTTGAAGGAGAAAGGGCTTATTCATTCAGTAATTATATCTGTTAGTAAAGCAAGAAAGACTCAGTAAGTAAACAAGGATCCTGAGACAATTAACTATTTAGAGGGGAAAAATCAAGTTACATCACCTCTCACCATAGAATAAAAATAAATTCAAAATGGACTAATATTGAAATATAAAATAAATATGTAAAATGGAAGAAGAAAAAACTATTTATTTGATCTTAGGACATAAAACGAAAAAAGTCACCATGAAAAAAAATAGCTCTAGATGTATAAAAAATAATAAAAATGTGAAGACAAAAATGCTGGTGAAATGACTCGACAATAAAGATAATAAAAAAGCAAGAAATGTAAATATATAAAATGTTCATATTAAATACTATGAACATTTCAATATCATTTGAAATTTACCAAAGAACATAAACAAGTAACTAAAAGAAGAAATAAAAATTCAAAATAAACACAGAAAATAAATTGTGTATTGCTAATAATAAAAGGATAAGGATAGTTTCATGTAATGGTTAAGATGGTATGAGAACATTATTCCAGTCTATTTCTGTTAATTTAGACTAAAACTCTGGATCTACATAAAAGAACTTTCTAAAAGATTCTGAAAGATAGACTCAAGAAATTTGTCAGGCCATTGACAAAGAAAGACTTGGTTGTGAGTTTCTTATATTTTTTTGTTTCATATATATTTTGATATAGGTACTACAGCTGCCTGTAACTAGCAACTACCAAAGGGTATGGAAAAAAAATTCCAGAAGACTGCTTCTTCCATCCACAGAACTGAGATGGGGAGGCTCTGCAAGATCTGCTACCTGCTTTATTGATACCTCACAAGAATCAGTTTCCTTCTCATTTCTCATCAACAACACAACTATGGCATAAAGGAAGTGCCCTTTCTTTCCTTGTCTCCAATGACTGCACCTTCCAAAGGGTCTGTGCAATGAAGCCCTCCAAACCCATTCCTACCTGCAGGGGGCAAATGCCTACTGGAGTAGAACTCTATAGGATGATCCAGCCCTTCATTAGCCAATGTAAGCAGGGGCAGCATCTCTCCACTTCCCTTCTGGATCCTTTTCCTCTCAGCTGGACAGTGGACAGAGGATCATTGAATAGAGGAAACTAGAGGAAGGATTTCAATCTGTGTATGAAATCCTACACTCGCCTGAAAGTGGTCCATGTGTGAAAATGACCACAGTCAACACAACAAAAACAGTTACGGCTGGATTACAGCATAAAACATCCCCCAGGTGTCAGATTGGCCTCGGTACTGCACAAGTTGGGTAGACCAGAACAGCACTTCAAAGGCCTTGAAAATATAGTTGCCATTTGAACCACAGCCCTTATGATCATAGATACAAAATTTAACAGCAAAATACATAAACATGTAAAGGGAGTAATATACTATGACCAAACAAGGTTTATTCCATGATGAAAGTTGGTTCAATGCTCAAAAATCAATGACTGCAATTTGCCATACTTAGAGTCTAAAGCAACAAGTCCATATGATCATATTAACTGAAGTGGAAAAATCTGATAAAATTTAATATCCTTGTGATGCTAACAATGCTTGGCAAAGTAAAAACAGAAGGGAACTTCCTCAACACAACAAAGAGAACCTATTAAGCCACCTACAGGTGACATCCTATGTAATGGTGACAGACTAACTGATTTCTTCCTAAGATCAGAAAGAAGGCAAGATGTCTCCTATCACCACTCTTACTCAACAAAGCACTGGGAGTTCTAGCGAGAGCAACAGGGTGAGGAGAAGAAGGACAGTATGGAAAGAACAAAAAAAATTTCCCTTCATGACCAGGTTAGGCCAAGAACTCTTACACATGAACTCAAAAGCATGATCCATAATAGAAAGAATAATAAAGAAGACTTTATTAAAGCAAAATATATATACATTTGTTCTGCTAATGGCACTGTTGGGATTAAAAGACAAGCTCCAGACAGGGAGAAAATATATGTAAGTGACATGTCCAACAGAGAACTTGTACCCAGAATAAAGAACTCTCTAAACTCAGTGGTAAGAAATCAAGCAATCCAATTTTTAAATGGATAAAATACTTGAGCATACACTTCACAAAAGATATATGGATTGTGAATGAGCACATGAAAGGAGAGTCAACATCACTGGGCATTAGAGATGCAAATTAAAGACAAGGTGAGATACCACTACATACCTATTAGAATTGCTAGAAATCAAAATATTGGCAATGCCAAGCACTGGTGAGACAACAGAGCACCTGGATCTCTCAGATATTGTTAGAAAATACAAAATGGTATCACCATTGTAGGAAACCATGTGGCAGTTTCTTATAAATCAATCCATTATATAACTGAGCAAACCCTCTTCTAAAGGTTTACACTACAGAAAGAAAAACTTATATGTACACAAAAATCTGTATATTAAGTGTTGAGAGCCCCAAACTGGAAACAAACCAAATGTCTTGCCTAGGTAAATAAACCTGTTAGATAGCCATGTCATGAAATATTACACAGCACTATAAAAGGATAAACTGTTGATACATAGTAACTTAGGATGGCTCTCAAGAGCATTATTATGAGAAGGGAAAGCCAGTCTAATGTGGGTTACATAATGAATGACTTCATGTCACTTTATTAATGGCAAAATGATAGTGATGGAGGACAGATTTGTGTTTGCCAGAGTTACAGATGAGAGTTGGAAGTGGTGATAAGAAGACAGTATAAGGATGTTTTTGTGGGGGATGATGGAACCACTCTCTGCTCTGTGGTGGTGACTGAACAAATCTATGCAGAAAATAAAAATCATAGGACTATATACTGCCCCCACACCAAGGGGGAATAAAGGAAAAAAGAAAACAGGAGCAAAAATGGAAGTGAATGGGAAACCTGGTAAAATCCAAATAATGTGTGTCATTTCAATTTGTACCAAAGTCAAATTTGAGTCTTGATAACTGCACTAAGGTTATTTATCTATGAGCTTATCTTTAGGAGAAGCAGGATGTGGCACACATAGGAACTCTCTGCACTCTATTTTTAAAAGCTGTATTGAAGTAAAATATACACACCATAAAGTTCACTCTTTTTAAGCATACCAAAGTTTATAGAAGTTGCAAAGCCATCA
Organism: Geosciurus inauris; assembly: GCA_004024805.1. Taxonomy (NCBI): domain Eukaryota; kingdom Metazoa; phylum Chordata; class Mammalia; order Rodentia; family Sciuridae; genus Geosciurus; species Geosciurus inauris. Next base: position 56,655 of record PVHX01012681.1, read on the forward strand.
CCACAATTTTTTATACATTTTTATCATCCCCAAAGATAACATTCAGTATCCCTTCCCATCCTCAGTTCCAGGTGACTTTCTGTTCCTGTACATAGTCCTGCACTTTCTAGTCTCTGTACCATTTTTGCAACCTCTATATTAGTCCAAATTTATTTCAAAATAAAAGTGTTCAAAATAATTTTAAAAACTCATGACCTTAAGACTTATTTTACTAAGAAATGTGACAAAATTGTCAGGTATTCATATTGACTCTTTTAGGCATATGAATATTTTAAGGGCTTCATATACAATGTTTGTTTGAAAAAACACAAAATACAGGATTATGATATACTTCTGTTAGTGCTTAGAAGCACTAGTCTTAGAACTTAGATAATTCAACAGAGAATGGAGAAAATTTAGCTGTTACTGGTAACAAATTTACCCCACAGAGACCAATAAGAAATAACCTGCAAAGCACTTAACAAGCTTATTTCTGTAGGTGATATAATAAAAAATAATTCCTACAAACTTTGAAAACTGAAGGTAATTTAAGAAGAACAAATTAAAATTACAATATATACACAATAGAATATTACTCAGCCTTAAAGAAGAATGAAATTATGGCATTTGCGGGTAAATCTATGGAGCTGGAGAATATCATGCTCAGTGAAATAGGCTAATCCCCCCAAAAAACAAAGACTGAACATTTTCTCTAATATGCTGATGCTAATTCACAAAGGGGGCAGGGCTAGGGAAGAATAGAGGTACTTTGGATTAGGCAGAGGGGAGTGAAAGGAGGGGAGGAATATGTGGGTAAGAATGATGGTGGAATGAACTGGACATTACTACCCTATGTGCATATATGACTGCCCAACCAGTCTGATCCTACATCATATACAACCAGAAGAATGAGAAGTTCTACTCCATTTATGTATGATATGTCAGAATGCATTCTACTTTCATATATAACTAATTAGAACAAATAAAAATTACAATAATAATCATTTGATTAACATGAAAGTGTTTAAGACTTTTAGCAAAAAAATTTTGATAAAAGAAAAATCATAAGATTCTTATGGAACCAAATAAATAAAAATAAATAAGGTGATGGGACATTATTATGAAAGTATTTCAAAACTTACATAAATTATGAAATTACTATATGTCTGTTTGTATGTATGTATATGTTCATGTGTTTATATCCATGTGCATCATTATGCACAAGGCCATCAAAGCAGCAAGACAAATATTTGTTAGTCTATAAATTTAGTAAATAAAACTTATGATGACTTAAAACAGGAAAATTCGGTTGGATTATTTGTTTTCTTGGTGTTAAGTTTTTTGAGCTCTTTATATATCCTGGAGATCAGTGCTCTGTCTGATGTGCGTGTGGCAAAAATTTGCTCCCAGAATGTAGGCTCTCTGTTCACTTCATTGATAGTTTCTCTTGCTGAGAAGAAGCTTTTTAGTTTAAGTCCATCCCATTTATTGATTCTTGCTTTTATTTCTTGTGCTATAGGTGTCT
>PVHX01012682.1:6879-35916 GCA_004024805.1 Geosciurus inauris
TGGGCAAAAGTCCTGAATAGACATTTCTTGAAAAAAGACATTTAAATGGCCAACAGATATTTGGAGCAAAAAGAGGCTTACTCTAATCACTTGGGAAATGAAAATTAAAACCACAATGAGACCAGATGCAGTGGCACATACCTGTAATCCAACTATTCAGGAGGCTGAGGCAAGAGGATCACAAGTTTGAGGCCAGCCTCAGCAATTTGTAAGACCCTGTCTCAAAAGGAAAGATAAAAAGGGGTGGGATATAGCTTAGTGGTAGAGCACCCCTGGGTTCAGTCCCCAGTACCACAAACAAAACAAAACACTAAAACCATAGAGATATCACCTCATATATAAAAATATATACAACACTACTTTGTACCTTGTAAAAGGGCATATAATTATAATTTGTCAACAAAATTTTAAAGAAGACATAGTGCTATAATGCACACCTGTAATCCCAGCAACTCAGGAGATGGAGGCAGGAGGATGGCAAGTTCGAGGTCAGCCTCAGCAGTTTAGTGAGGCCCTAAGCAACTTAGTGAGATCCTGTCTCAAAATAAAAAAAATAAAAAGGACTGAGGATGTGGCTCCATGGTTAAGCACCACTGGGTTAAATCCCACTACCAAAAACAAAACCAAAAAACAAACAAAACACATAGTGCTATAGAACTATTTTAAGTACTAAGTGAAAAAAACACACAACAGTACCCACTATGTAAAAATAGGAATTTGTCTTGTATGGACAAAATCTGATCAAGCACATAAACATAAAAAATGTATTAACCTGATAGGATTATAGTTTTTCCAGCTTTTCCTTTTATTGGTTTTTGTTGTGATTACAATAAAATATTTTATGAAAAAGAAAGTATATTTGGGCTGAGTGCCCTTAGGAAACTGATACCCAGACAGGAGGATTAATTTAACTGATATACAGGCTGTAGAATGACAAAGCTAGAGTTTGGGTTTTTTGTTGTTTTGTTTTGGTGTTGGGTGGTGCTGGGTTCTACCCTAGGGCCTGGTTCAGACTCAGCATGTGTTCTTCCACTGAACCACCCCTCTTGGTACCAGGGATTGAAGCCTGGGGCCACATCCCCAGCCCTATTTTGTATTTTATGTAGAGACAGGGTCTCACTGAGCTGCTTAGCGCCTCACTGTTGCTGAGGCTGGCTTTGAACTTGCAATCCTCCTGCCTCAGCCTCCGGAACTCCTGGGATTACAAGTGAGCACCTCTGTGCCTGGCCCCAGACTTGAATTCTTACCTAATGATTTTGCCCAGTGCTGGGCTGTTCTGGGCTGATGTACTGGCTGATTCTGGAGAGGGGCTAGTTGCTTCCTCATCTCTCTCAGCTCCCACTTTATTCTGCAGCTCTTTGTGCCCTTGGTCTGCCAACATGCTTGCTATTCTTCCCAGAGCTTGCTGCCCCTGAGGCTCGCTTGAGCCTCCCACCTTCCTTCCACCTGACTCCAGCTTTCTGCTTGCAATTTTCTGCTTCTGAGTTGTACAACTGTCCTGCTGCAGATCTAAGAACTTCTTCTTTACCTCCTTTCATGACTTCTTCCTCTTGGCTCAGAGAAGCCAAGAAGCCCACAGGTACTTTCTGACGCCCTCCCAAGAACAAATCTAAGCAACCTTCACTCATATTCATAAACAATTTGGGAATTATGTGCTGCCTTGAATTATCTAGGCAATTGCTTCCCTTCTATTAAAATGACACAACTTGGATTCAATGGGATTTAATATATTCAAAGGAGTACAAATATATATTCAAATTAATACATCTCTCCAACTCACACACACAGACATGCCATTTCCTGTGGGAAGAAGGGAGCTGTTTGTCCACCTCTTCTTTGGAAGCAGCAGCAGTTACTCAGCTCTGAGATCTCTCATGAGGATGGGGTGGCCTTACCTGGTGCCACCTGTACTCCAATGTCTCACCTCCCTCCTTAGACACACTCTTTTCTTTGTCCCTTCCTGGAACTATCTGAAGCAGGACTGGGGCCTAAGGAAAGGAAACTTCAGGATTCCAGGCCCTCCATCCTCCCCACACCAGGGTGGGAATTGAAGTCATCAGGATGCAGAAGAGCCTCCTGAAATAGTCCAAATATTTTTCAGATTTCCAGGGAGGTCATTCAGTCTTTTCTAATTAGGAACACATGAGGGTGGATGCTAAGTTGATTCGTTGCTCAGAGCTCTTCGGAAGGGAAGTTCCAGCTGGCTGTGTTGGTCTGGGTGTGCCTGGAGGCAGAGGATACTCAGCGGCCAAGGGCCTTACCTGCTCCTTCTGTGAGCTTCCACACCCCTGGCATCTGTGTTTTGGCACACACATATTCCCTACATATCATCTGTCTTTCCAAGATTCTCATTTCCCATATTTTATTCCAGTCTCCTAGTTTTTCACAAGGACAACCCTGTGTCTCTTTCTCTTCTACCTCCTTTCTCTACACTTGCAACCCAACTCAGCTCCTTAGTCCAAACCAAAAACACTCTTCTCTGCTTTGAGTGAAAGCATAGAAGTAAAAGGTAGAAATGAGAGATCCAAAAGCCCAGACATAGTTCCTCACCTTCATCTACCTGGAGCAGATTAGGACAGGGGGAATCAGGAAAATGGCTTCTGCCTGCCCATGATCCCTTAGGCTGATGAATGGGGCAACGGGAGATTCCCAAGGAAGGGATTTTTTTATTCCTATCCTACAAGGAGATAGAAGTTTCAGACAAAAATAAGGATTCAACTGGTTTAGCTGGACACTAAAGTTCAGTGACGTCCAGTCTGTGGCAACGCTCCAGATGGCCCCAGTCACCCCAAGGAGTGTTATGAAAGTTTCAAAATTGATTGTTAAATTTTATTTTGCAGTGCTGGGATCTGTACCCAGGGCCTCACAAATATAGGCTTGCGCTCTCCACTGAGCTACATCCCTAGCCCTGAAGCTTCTTTTTCAGCATTAAGAGTCCCTGTTTCACACATCGTTGCTCACTTTGGTGGGCTGAGGATGGAGAGAAAGATGGCAACTCCCTCCTTTCCCGCAGTTCCAAAGGAGAAGAGGAAAACAATCTTTACTCTCTTCCTCTCAACTCTGCCACTCAATTCCCCTTATTCACTCTCTAACATAAAGGAAAAAAACAGCAACTGAGAACAGACAATGAACAAGAAAGAGTCAGGGAGAAGGAAGTAAATGGAAGGGCAGAGAAAGCACGGAGAGAGGCAGCATCAGCATCCTGGTGTCCTGGTCTAGAAGCAGTAGCGGCTGCAGGGTACCTAGAGCAGCCGCCCTCCCCCTCTCCCGGGGGGACATGGGGCAGCTGGTCCTCTCCAGCTCCCTGCACAGGCCTGACTGAAGTTGTAAGGCAAGAACCAGAGCAAGGGGGTATGTGACACAAATCACAGAAGCAGTCAGAACCTGGGGTCCCCTGGCTTCTGCAGGAAGAGCTAAAATAAAGAAGCTGAGGATTAGTGGGGCAGGAAAGGGGGGCATGCTGCACAGGTCCCTGCTGATGGTTTAGGAAACTGCAGGAAGGAATGGCCCATCCCCTTGCTATTGGCAAAGGAAAGGGCTCCAGTTCACCTCTCCCCACCCCACCCCTTGCAGCAGATGCAGAAGCACAGTTTCATGAACTGCAGCAGCTGTGGCCAATATCTCACTTCCCCACCAGCTTCTTCCTCCAGAAGATGAAAGCAGCAGCAGGAGGGGAAGGAAAGGGGGGGTGCAATAACCCCAACCCTGGTCATCTCAGCAGCCCCCAAACTTAAATTTATCAGCAAGCTCAATTCTCAGCATCTCTTCCTCCCTCCCTGGCTCGTAACCAAATGATCCGACGGCTTTGCTGAGAGGAGGCAAGAGGCTATTGAACCGGCTTCTTCTCCCAGTCTGGAAGGGGGCATCACGTTATATACAGAAAGGGATGCACCTGTTCTGGAGGTGGCATGGGGTAGAAAGAGCTCAGAGTCCCAGATTGTTGCAAGAAAGATATTAATTTGATGGGGTTGAAATTAAGTGTCCAAATTGAAGTTGCTTGTGGAATTTAAAGGGATGGAGAGAATGTGGGGTGGAGAGACCAGAAAAGAGGAGGAAAAGAAAAAAAAAAGATGAACAAGAAAAATACACACAATATAGTAGACAAAGAGGAGAGACCATAAAAAATACAGCAGCACAAATAAAGACAGAAGCTGAGGGAGGAGAGAGCCAGCACCTGAAAAGCAAGATGCTACAGCTGCAGAGGGGGTAGGGAAAGCAGGAGAGCCATGGGAAGGAGGGAAAGAGCCATGGGCCAGAGAACCAGACCCTTCCCTTTATTTGTCTTCAGCTTGTCCGTGACTTTTTAAAAATTTTTTAGTTATACATGGACACAGTGTCTTTATTTTTGTTTTAGTTATTTTTATGTGGTGCTGAGGATCAAACCCAGTGCCTCACACGTGCCTCACAGTGGCTCTGCCACTGAGCCACAACCTCAGCCCTTGCCCATGACTCTTAAGCAGGTGAGTTCACAGTTTTCTCACACTCCCTAGTCCCCCCAACCAACCCCACCTCTGCCTGAATAGAGCCCCACAATGCCTGTGTGGCATAACCATACATACCAGTTGTCCCAGCTTTTCCGCCCGTCTCTCCTGCTCCAACACACACACACACACACACACACACACACAGGTCACATCAAGGTTTGGGTAGCAACTGGGTGTGTCCATGGACTACAGTGGGCTCCCCTCTGCATGGTCATGTCAAGCAGCCCACAAATAATGAGGCCCTTAGCTCCGGCTCACACTTCCTTCCAAAGGGCAGAGGCTGCCTGGAGGCTGCTGACTAACAGGCAAGTTAGAGCTGCGGGCTCCGAGATCCAATAAAAATCACAGACACCCCACCCCCACCGCCACAGTGATCCTTGCTTTTCCCAGGCTGCCAGTGCTGCATAGGTCTCACTAGCTCTGTAGCCCTTGATGAAGACAAAAGGAGAGGCCAAACTGCCCAGTTCTGGACTTCTCCAGCAGACCAAGAGGCAAGATTCCTAGGGGAAGAGCTTTGAGTGAAGATGAGCTCATCTCACTGAGCACCACGCAGACACATCCTCACTGGAGGAGACAAAAACCAAGACACAGTTGTTCAGGGGTGAGAATGCTGGTGTCAAAACCCTGGAATTGTGCTTTCTGATGGCCCTGAGGCAGAGACAAACCCTCAGGATGGTGTGAGAACTAGAAAGAGATCGAAGAAGGGGACAAGCAGTCCCAGGCTTCAGAGGTAGGAAATAAATAATGTCCAGAAGGGTCTGGCTCTGAAGTGGACCAAATGGCTCTCCTGTCCCATGTTTATGGGGTCATGGACCATTAAGTCAGCCAACCTACAGATGTCTTCATAAGACTTTACGAGATTAGACTGGGGAGACCCTATAACTCAACAGCAAGGAAGGAAAACAGGACAGGAGAATTGCAGATAAGAGCTGGTAGAAACAAGGACTCTGTCTCAGAGGAGTCACATCTCCGTGGGAGGATGCCTGGATTCTGGGATCCTTCTACCCTCCTCACTTCTCACTCTTCTGGGAGTTTCTGCCTATCTCTAGATTCAGGGCTGCATGAGACTTGGGTTATCCAATAAATGCTGGATTATCCAGTATATGCTTCCCCTCCTAACCCAGCTTCCAACTGGCCTCCATCACACTCCTGGCCTCCAAGCATTTAGTCCTCAGAGGAAACAGATTCTTTGGTTATTTGTCAAAAACCAGGAAGATGAATACAAAGTTACCTTTACAAAGACACATACATTGTAATCTTTAAACCTGATTGTGTTTACTTGATGGGGTGTTTCTTAAGTTCTGATGACCATGTGCTGGCTTTTATAGAGTGCCATGGGTTACTGAAGGGTCATGTTTATTCTCTGAACTGTCAGGAGCAAGAAGAGCATGGAAATCAGGAAGGCATACAAACAGAACTAGTTCAGGGAATAAAGTGGGTAATGAGACGTTTGTACTCCCCCAGAGCTTGCGCCACCCTGTGGCTATTTGTAGAAAGACAGAGACAAAGAGAGCCAGCAACCCTTAAGAAACCAGCCCTCCAGCCCAACACACCCCACCCCTCATCAGCTCCTATTCTCCAACTCTGGCTGTTCTTCCGGAAGTGGGATGTATGGCTATTGTCTGACATTCCAGGACCCACACTAAGAAAGGGCGTGAGATCCAGATCTTCAAACCACCACTCAAGATCCATATTTGAAAAGCAACCATTTATTAGAACCAATACAAGAGTATGAAAAGAGGGAAAAGAGGGTGGAAGAGGGGGAGAGAATGAGGTCTGAATTGGATGTCAGTTGTGGAAACACATAAATGCCTACTTTTAAACATTTACATTTAAAAGGCAAACATACATATAGATCACTTATCCTTAAAAAAAAAAATCAAAAGCAGACGTTTGGCTGAAATAAAACTAAGAAACACAACCAAAACTCCCCCACAAACCAAAAAGTCCATAAAGAATTCAATGCCTCATTTCCGTTCAGAAATCTGGCTACAAAGTGTGACTTTACTACTCAGGATGGTGCAGTGCTGGAAGAAACCCAGCCTCTTGAGTCTCTTAGATCCCATCCCGTGGGAAGTGGTGGAAGGCCAGCAGGCCATGGGCGAGTCAACTCCTGGCTACCTGGCAGGATGTCAGACTGTGCTCTCTCCATCCTCCAGGACTCCACAGAAGCCTCCAGTACCCCCGGTGCTGGGTGAACAGAGGGAGCAGAGTCCACAAAACACAGAGAACTGGAATGTGACTGCAAGGAGCCAGGACATTGTGCTTTTTCATGGGTTACCAATTTAGGACTAAGGAAGGGAAAGGAGAAAGAGCCCTATTGGGAAGAGGAGCTGGTGGAGCCCCTAAAATGGGATGGAAAGAGGACAGTTCTTGAGCCCACACCCAGGCAAACAGAAATAGCTTCCAAGGTTTTCTCAAACCAGAGGGGAAAAAGGTCAAGGTCAGGTTCAAATTGTGGACATTGAGAAAGAGATGGCATATACTAAATACAGTGAATCAAATGAAGCCTTAAGGATCAATGCCCAACTCTTGAGTGTTACACATATTTTTTGGGGAAAAAATTCCAATGTAGCTCTTTCTGGTGGGGAATGAGGAGGTGGAGGCTTGGGAACATGAAGGGGTGCAGTGACCTAGCAGTCCTGGGATCATTTGGGGGGAATGAAAAGTGACAGAAGTCAAAACATGGAGACCCTCTGGAGACAGTCTGTTGGCTCCAAATCCATGGGTCAAGGAAACTTAATTCCCAATCTGCAAAGAAAAACAAGCAGTAGCATCCCTCCCTCATGATTCCCTAATCCAAAGCCTCTCTTTGTGAATGCAAGACATAGGAGATACTAGTGCCTTCCTCCATAACATCCTAAGTAAGTCTGGACTATTAAGACTCCAACATTCAAGAAAACACTGTCAACATCTGAACTAGCAGCTTTGATGAGGGGTGGGGGGCAGAGAGTTTGCCGAGGTCACTAAGTAGTTCCAAACTTGGAGACAGCTCAGTGATGACTAAAGCCTGCGTCAGGCTTAAACTTCGGCTGAAGGAATCCTCCACAGAGGAACCTATTCTATTAACTTTGATTTACAATGCCTCACAACACCCCTGTGAGGTAGGTCAGTATTATTACCCCCATTTGACAGATGGGGAACTGAGGCATTGAAAGGAATGACTTGCCCAAGGTCAGCCACTGTGAAATCAGTTCAAGAGGTTGGCACACATAGTTAAGCATCCACTCAATTCATCTTCTGCTTCTTAGTATTTTACCTCTCAGGGTACACTTGGGAGCAAAAGGAAATTGATAGGTACACCTCACTCTGCAAATGAGATGAGCTCAATCAAGCCACAAATATTAAGGGTTTATTATTTATCTAGTATAATATGAGGAATCTAGGAGAAACCATCTGCTTCTGAAAATTATGTTAGTGGAAAATAAAATGACATTTTAAACACTAAAAACATTAATTCCTTTGAGGGAAAAATATCACTTAAGAGGTGAAGAGCTAAGTTACACTGATTTCTCAAAGTTTTGTACTGAATAACCCAAATTCCTAAAATCCAGAAAGAAACAAGGTAGGAACAAGAGAAACCTTACCCCATCGGTGGGCTTGGTAAGAGTCTCCTAGGGCTGCAAGTCACAAAGTGCAGGAGCCAGCACCACTAGCCAGCCTCCAGCTGCTGCGCGCCCCTCCCTGCCAACCCAGAGGGCATCGTTCCCCAACCATTCTGCCTTAGCACAACCCCCAGAAGTGCATAAACAGCTCAAGATTAAGAACATAAATGGTGACCTCTATAAGTCGTCATACACACTCTTGTAATATTGTTATCTTCTGCCAGAGGTATAGCTCTTTATAACAGAAGGCAGAAAACAAAAACAAAAAAACCCACCAACAAAAACCAGCTGATGCATCCCCACCCACTTTGGTTTTATTCTTAGTTCTGGTAGAAACCATTATGTTCCTTACCCTAAAACTAGGACAAAGGGTTGGGGACAGTAGGTATCAAACCCCAGCCAGCCCAGGTTTAGAATCAAACCCTAAATCTACTGGAAACTAGAAAACACTGACTTGAGCCTTGACAATGCTGTGACACAGGAAACTATTGTTTCAGATGTTCTCAAATATTTTTCCAGACAAAATGCCCTGCTTTCCTTCATGGCCCTCATAGCAGCCAGTGCAGCAGGACCCTCCACATACGACAGAAGCGTAAACATCACCAACACAGCAGACGCTATAGTTCCAGGATCCATGCCAAGACTTAAATATAATATAAACTTTTTCCATTGATGGCTGATCACAATGGACAAATCCAAATGACAAGAAAGTTCAAGACTGATCTTCAGCAATGACAGTTCAGGTTCAGTTTGAACTGTCCCCAACCCCACCCCCCAAATACACTCCTTAAAAAGTGTAATGAGCTGGCCATTTGGACTTGGATCAACTGTTAGGGTCACACCTGTCAATGCCAAGGGACATCACACACAAAAAATAGAGAATGACAAGATAAAAAGTTCATTGCATTCAATTTGGCCTAATTTCTTGATAATAGTTTCCTATTAGATTTCCCTATTAATACTGATGGCTCTTACCTAGACTGTGATAATTAGGTTTTGATCTATTATGACATTAATGATCACAATCAGTTGACTTTGAAATTGTCTTAATTAATGGCTCTTTCCTTGTCAGCTTTTGCCTCCAGTGCAGGATCTGTCCCTCCCCCAGCACCTTGTTTTAACTCCTTCTCTTACTGACCTCAGAGACAAATAGCACTGAGGGATCACTTCTTCCCATAAAACAAGACTTTAAACTATTTTAAAACATTTCTTTGACAGAGAAGCAATGTGAGATGATGTTAGGTGAAATGAGGACCAGAAGAAGAGGGACTATCAATAGGAAAAATGCCACCTTAGAAAACAACCAGTCAAACTTGATGTTCAAGTGGCAATGGCAGGCAGAAGGAACTCTAAAGACAAGATGAGGTAGATTAAAATTCAAGAAATCCAGCACAAGCAAAATGAAACAAATTGTTTTTATGAAGCTATCCAAAGAACTTCACACTTAAACTTTCCAGAATTTAGTCTAAATCCTCTAAATCCTGGGAATTCTGACTTCCAAAGCTAGTTTACTCTTGATAATCCAGACAGAGCTAAGTATCTTTTCCTTATGATCATATGGATTAGAATGGACAATTTACTTAGGATCATACTGTTACACAAGTGGGAAGTCACTCTCCTGCTGTACTTGAATAAAACCACTACCCAGAGGTAGATACTCAGATGTGCCCCCAGTCTTTAATTTTTTTTAATTTTTAACAAATCTCGTCAACAGATAGTACATTTAAGCTTAAAGCCCACCTCATGCTCACTCCTCCAAAAGGGATGAGAAACTGAAATAGGCGTGAGCAAGTTTGCTAACACGTCCATGAAGAACAGTGTTAGAACCTACACACAATTAGACCTGCAACATAGCTGGTGCTTTTCACAAGCAAGGACTAACTACATCACTGAGTACTTTGGCAAAGAGTCCAAACTGGGGACTCAAGTCAGGGGTTCTCTATGCCCACTCAACTGTTCTCTCTCTTGGTAATGACAGCATGTCTAACTCAGCTTTGTTTATTTTCTGGAAAACAATCTTGTTGTGTCCCCTGGCCAGTTACCTCAGTTCATCCAAGGCCATAGGTCTTTTCCACATATGAACTAATTAATGTCACCTTCCTACTCTAGAGCCCAAAACTAAACCATATCAGCCAGCTGTCTCTGTCCCTAAACCAGAACTTTATACCCACTTGTGGCAAAAATTATTAATGATCAATTCATCCCACACCAATATGAAAATTCTCCGAGTGTAGATGAATAGCCCCTTTTATAACTTGGTATCCCCAGGCCAGAAAATGTTTGTTGAATGAAACCACCAATGTTGATGTACATTAATGTGGCTGAAATTCAGACGGCTCAATGCCACACTCGGGGCACCATTCAGAACATATGCCTTTGTGTTAAGGCTGGACAACATCTCTGTTTTTGAAAACATAATCTTCATTAGAGGGTGAGGCCCATGTCAAACTTTAACAGTGGCTCCAGACCTTTCCTCTCTCTGCCTTGGTACAGGCATGGCTGATGATTCAATTATAAAAATACAGATCTCAAGTCTGTACTGTTGTTAGACTGTAACTAAGTTAGACTGTAAATAACCCCTAACTTTTACTCTAAAAATCTAAACCAAAGGGATGGGGTCATAAATGCTTTTCCCTTTAACCCATTGAGATTTCTCAGTTCAGCTCTAATGGGGTTCCCACATCATTACAAAATAATGTTTTAGACCCTCAAATTTGAACCCTAGTGCCAGAGTCAATGATTCCTCAGCCCCAACACTGCTCCCTCACTGTTCCTTAGTGAGATGAATTAAAGCACATGACCAATAAAAACTCAAGATGGAAATCCTATAACCTTTCCCAGTACCCTGTGATTTGGCCTGAATGTAAAGAAAACAGACAACAGGTAGTTCCAGAACAGGAATGAAAAGAGTTAAGGATAATAACTGTCCTGGCTATGGGAACAGTACCAACCCCTCTTCAACAACCAAAAGTATGCAGATAGAGTTGGGAGACAGCCAAGGACCATCCAGAGTTGTCAGTGCTGGAAGCAGCACAGGTTCAAATGCTCCTGAGAGCTGTTTGAATAAGAAAAAACCAATATGGCTCTCTCTAGGTTTAAAATCCAGGCTGACCTTCCCAGTAGTGGGCCTTAACCTGAGAGCCATCTGTGCAGTCCCGGGGATCAGGAGACCTGCTAAACTGTCCCTGGTAGACTCTACACCAAAAAGCTCTGCTGAACTCTGTAGAAAGAGATATCACTTACTGCTGATTACTGGAAGAAGTTCAGCATTAGAAAGATGTTTTGAAAGAGGACTGAACACAGGAAAAATATACCTTGAGCACCTGAGACCTAGGCATTTAAGAGTGCTTTCTTTGCAAACTGGGTGCAATGGCACACCTGTAATCCCAGTTACTTTGGGAGGCTGAGGCAGGATTCCAAGTTGGAGGCCAGTCTGGGCAACTTGGCAAGACCCCATCTCAAATTCAAATACAAAGGTCTAGGGATGTAGCTCAGTGGTAGAGCACCCCTGGGTTCAATCCTCAGTAAATGGTGGGGGTGGGGTGCTTCACCCATAGCTACAAACTCCTCAGAAAGGAGAAACTTCCATGAAACAGATTTGTTTGAGGCTGCAGTTCTCCAAGGGAGAGAACAATTACTCAGCACTAAACAAATGCTGGAGGCATAAAGACAGGCATCTGGTTTCCTTTGTGCTGAGGGCTGAAATTAGTACTGGTGCTCTGGTTCCCTACATTCCTACAGAACCAGCTGTGAGCAGCAAGGAGAGAAGGAAAGTTTTGACGGTACATAGTAGAAAATCATGATTCTATAAACTAAAGACAAAAAAAGATGGAATGAACAGCATTAACAGGGTGATGAGTAACAGATGACACTAGGGTCATTTTGGTAAAAGAAATTCAGATTTTGATGAATGTGTTAAACATTACCTATAGCCACAGCAAAACATTGTGTACCAGATTTCAAGGACCAATTGGACCAAATCTCAGTACCAAACATTGCTGCTTTCCTTGTCCATGTGCTAGATTCCTGATTTTAAAAACACAGTCACTGCAGTTCACATAACCACTATCACTGGGAGGCATGCACTGGTTACTCAGATAGGTTAGCATTTTTTCCAGCAGCAAGTCAAGGTGACCTGGGTGATCCCCTCCTTAGGAGCTCTGGACACTTTTTGCCCTATTTTTACCTACTCTGATGTCCTATGTTACTTGTACAAAAAATCTGTTTTCTGATCATCCTTTTCTTGTTGATGCCATCAGATTAAGTACAAACAGCTGTCAATTATCTAGCACTTGATCTGGCCTTTAACTCCTTCAGAGAGCAAAAGAATATGGAGACCAAACTCCTACCCACGTGAAGGACGGGTTAAGAGCCCTCCCCCAATCACATTACCATTCAGAAAGATTTTCCTGGCTGACTTAAACCAAAAGCTTCATTGTTCCAGTCTGTCCTGTCACTGCAGCAACAGCTGTCTTCTCAACTGTGCAGTATAATTTCTGACATAATTTATACAAGCATACAGAATTCAATCAGCAGCTGGGCAGGGAAGCAATGTAACAAATGCTATGAATGGGTATATGATTTGCATATTATTTGGCTCATCTGTGGACTGGAGCAATCCACCATTCCCCTCATTACTATGAATAATCTAGCAATGGCTGAATGCTCCTGGCCAGACAGCTATGTTTTAAAAATCAAAAAAGCAACAATAAAAACAGCCTCAGTGGCTGGCAAACTCTAGAATTAAGGCTACTTCAAGCATTTATTCTTATTTCCTCAGCTTTGGGGCTGGGACAAGGATGCTCAAACCCTGCTACTTCCTTATGTTTAGTCCTGATTCTCTAGCCCTCTCAATTACAAGAAGAAAAGGATAAAGAGAAATGGAGCATTGTTTGGGGGACAAAGGCAGAAGGATATGATCAGAAAAATCTCTCAATAGCAAAGAAAGAGGAAACCAAAAGGGAACTATTTGACTGAGTAGGGAGGAAAGGTTGTGTAGCTAATGCCAGGACCTGCCACTTTCTGAGGTGATAGTTTTCCATGGAAATGGGTTTTTAAAAATAAGATACAAATAAAAGTTTGATGGTAGAAAAGGAGAAGAGCATTAATACTTTGGGGACTCTCGTTGGCAAATCCAGGAGTCAAAAAAGCAGGAAATCTATGACTATAATTGTTAATGAATATTTAAAATTGATACTGTGGCCAATGGCTCCCCTCCAATAATTCCCCATGAAAATAATGGCATGGAAGGGCAACGTAGGTCCACTGAGAAGCGAGAGTCAGGTTTGAAGCCTCTTTGGTAACAGGAATGCTTTGGGAGGCCACAAAAGTTGGCAGGGCTGGAGGGTGCCTAGCACCTTGGCACAAGCAAGCACCAGGCAATCACTCACACCTACATAAATACAGTCTAAATATGAGAGATGGAAGGAAAGAATACGTACACACCATACATGATAAAGACAACTATATCTTGCCCCTACCACATCACCCTCCTATTCCATAGTTTATAATCTCCACAGTTAATAATAATCTTGTCATTTTATGACAAATTTGCAGAAGGAATATCAGAGATTACTAAGAACAAGGCCAAAAATCCTAGGGTTAAAAGGAGGGCCTTGACAAATTTCAACATAAAATTTCAAGTCCTCCAATGGACGGAGTTATTCTGGGAGGATGGGTGAGGATGAACAACAGAGGGTGGCCCAGAAGAAGACCACACCAGGGACCCTGTATTCTCCTGGGTAGAGCTAAAGAAGGTTGGGAAAGCCCCAACAGGTAGGCAGTTGCTATTGGCTTTTTAAAAGATGGGCAATATTCTTTCCATCCCAACATGTCAAAACAAAGGCCAGCTGGTCATCAACATGTTCTAAGAAACAAAGCAAGAAACCAAAATTCATGATCATTGTAATAAAATCCCCCAATCTAAAAAGCAACCAACCCTGAACAGATCAAGACTCTAAGGTGATTAAAAAGTTAAAACTCATCTTGAGGTCACAGGGGAGCAGAAGGAAGAGATAAGGGCAAAGGAAAAAACTGGGAATTACACACAGTATGTAAATGCCTGGTCTTCACAGAAAGACACTTATCATGAATCAGACCATCAGTTATGTTACAAGAGAACCAATACCAACATTTCTCCTGTGGAGCACAGTGATAAGCACATTTTTTTATGGATGTGTTTAGGATAGAAGAGGGTGGGCAGAAAGGAGAGGCAGGGAGGTGAATGTATTATGTACAAAGAGAAATGACAGAGACCACCCCCTCCTTTAGCTCTTTGCGGTTTCTTTCTCTTTGTTTTCCGCATCCTCAGGATATGCATGCCACGTCAGTCTCTCTTCATAAAATGCTATCACAATTTGTGGACATTTCACGTTAGCTTCTTTTGCAAGAACCAAGTCAGCTTCATCTGTGTCTTTCCTGGAAAGAAGAATAAAAGACTTAGAAGGAAAGGACATAAGACACACAGAATCTGCCCAAACAGAGTTTATGTTACTATGTGTACTGAGCCGACTTGATGTCCTCCTCTTCAGCTTTATTTTATGGTGAAAGGATGGATAATACATTATTCTACTTTTATAAGTTTTATTTGTGTGTCTCAACATGGTGAGTAAACACAAACCTACACTTAGCATAACTGATTATGTAAAAGTTGATCAATCCAATTTCTGAATCATTTTAAGCAAAGAGGTCTAATCCTCACCCTGTGGCTTTTTAAATACTCATTACCTTTGGTCAGACTGTGGTGGGTTTTGTTTTTTGTTTTTGGGGGGTTTTTTTGCAGTGCCAGGATCAAACTCAGGACCCTCATGCATGCCAGGAAGATGCTCTACTACTGAACCACATTTCCTGCCCAAGAACTGTGATTTGAAACAACAGGAACATAAAAATTTGGCTGGAAATTCCAATTACCCAAGTCACACAGTCACATTACCAAGTATAACAAAAATATCTAGTAACACGATTCCTTCACCATAATTCCTAATTAAGAGAAAAATTCAAATTCTCCTGAGATGTGGACAAACAGCTATACTTCCTTTTCTAGAAAACTGACTGTTTAATTCATAGAGATAAGTATTACGGATGAGAAGAAACGAAAAAATGCATAGCTTAGAGCAGATACTTAAATTTTGGACTATGACAGAAAAAACCAGTATGTGAATGCAGGTGGGCACACCTATAATTCCAACGACTCAGGAAACTGAGGTAGAAGAATCACAAGTTCAAGGCCAACCTCAGCAACTTAACAAGATTCTGTCTCAAAATAAACAACAAAAAGAACTGGGGCTGTAGACCTTAGTGGCAAAGTGCCCCTGGTTTTCAATCCCTAGTATCACATACATACATACATACATACATACAAACAAACAAACTGAAGGAAGTACTGTACTTTCCTCCAAGAGCCACTCTCTCTACTGACCAAAGTAACCTGTGCTTTGGTCAGTATTAGCCTTAATGTTTTTCGTTGAGGTTATTTTTCTCTTTTAGATATCATTCAGTGGTCTTGGCCCTCAGGGATGGTAGAAAGTCTAATTCAACTCTTATTGTCACAGGCTCATGGGTCTTATGGGCTACTATAATATAATTTGGCTTCATACTGAAGCTTGAGAATGTCACAAATACATTGTGAATCATAAGTCCCGTTTAATGGCTTTGGATCTCTGAAATTCAAAATTCTTAATTTGGGAATTCTCAGTCTTGCCACCCTATCTTCTATAAAAATTCAAAGAAACACAATCATGAAGTAAAGCCCAATCTCTCTCACCATTTCATTAGGAACATTAAATCACCACAGGAATCTGTCGCCCCAATGATCTTTTCTGGTTCCAATCCTCTTTCAAAGCCCCGAGCAATATCATTGCTCTGCTATAAATAGAAGATGAAGAAAGGTTACTTACAGCTTGGAGAAAGAGTAAAAAAAAAAAATTCTGTTTTTCAGCACAACAAACTCAGTCCGTGATAATATCATGTGATACCTCTTCTGTCACTAATTCAAAATATTTCTTAAAATTTAAGAAATACAACACTAGGTCAATCAGTGACAAAAAAACTCAACAAAATGAGTTTGTTTTTTTTTTTTTTGTTTTTTGGCAGTTGTCCTTCCTTGTATTCCCTTCAAAAGATTCAGAGTGACCCCTAGAAGTCTTTAATGTCCCATGAGATGTTCTGGAGTCATTATTTATAAATTCCTCTAATCCTACTCACTCTGAATCTCCCTAATATTCTAAGTGGCTGCCCCTGTCCTATAGCTTCTGAGATGGTAAGCAAGTTCATGTTTACCTAAATCTTTTCTCACCTTAAAAACTTCAAATACACTGTCTCTCTCAATTTTCATTTTAGGATTTTACCTTTAACGCTAAACAATGATTTTAATATTTCTTTTCACATAGTCATCTATATTATGAAAGAACAGAGGTAAAGAATGATACGAGGCTGGGGCTGGGGTTGTGGCTCAGTGGTAGAGTGCCTGCCTAGCATGTGTGAGGCACTGGGTTCAATTCTTAGCACCACATGTAAATAAAATAAAGGTCCATTGACAGATAAAAAAAAGTTATAAAAAAAAAAAGAAAAGAGGAGCTGGGATTGTAGCTTAGCGGTAGAGCGCTTGCCTTGCATGCGTGAGGCCCTGGGTTCGATCCTCAGCACCACATACAAAGCAATAAAATAAAGACATGGTGTCCATCAACAACTAAAAAAATATTTAAAAAAAAAAAAAAGAAAAGAATGATACAAGGCCAATGACATAAAACAGCAAATTTCAAAGGTCACAAACACTAATAACCCATGCAGTTGGTTGGAGACAAGACCCTGGTTTGCCCCAATGTGGATGAGCTATTAATGAAGGTAGAATTGGACTGTGATTACAAACTAACTAGTTGATAATTCATGACAGAGTGTTGAAACTTGGTCTAAATGCAATCATAATCTAGATAGGGTCTGATCCAGGTGTAATGGCACTAGTGGGAGCAAAAAAGTAAAATTTTATATAAAACATAATTTTTTAAAACTTTATTGTGGAAGATAATGCGAGCTTATCTAGTAGCAGGGCACTAAAAAATTTAGGAAAACTATCCAAATCAATGAAATCCCTGGTGTCTAATTTTTATAAGATCTCTTTGATCTGGTATTCACCTTACTTTCCTCTAAGAGATACAGGGTTCAGGTAGTCCCCAAAGATACCAGAACCCACAACAGGAAGGAAATTCCAGGCATGGATCAAGGGGAGATATTGACTTTTAAAAACAGAGCCTCTTTTGGGGGTGCTTAAGGGGAAGAGGTTTCCAGATGTGCACACAGCTGCTCACAGCTGGAATGCTGGCACATGGACCGGGTAGTAAATCATAGCTGGCGGCTGAAAACAGTTTGCCACATAGGGAGGGAAGGGGGGGAAAAGGGATGGGGAAGAAAAAATATTCAAGCTGCTGAAAAGGAGGCGAGGCGAGGAAAATGCTAAAATCATCATACAGACAGTAATCTTAAATCAGGCATAATACCAACTAACCAATTTCTAATGCAATGGTTTAAAAAAACACGATCCTCCTCTGTACTTTTAAAACATACAATCACCTATCTTTCCAGCTGCCTACCTGACAGCCACCAGTACTGCTGATAATGCTATCAAGGACCTCAGGTGAACAGTTCGGATAGGGGTTGTTTTCAAGGTCGGCAGCCTCAGAACCAGGCCTAGGAACGAAATTCTGCACTGGCCAGTGGCGCTAAGCCAGATCACTCAAATTGCTTCTTTGTAAAAGGACAGAAACTCTAGATTGAGGACATATACACTATCTGCCACAAATGCCTAGTTAGAAGTTTTATACTGTGTTGTTTTTGCTCTCTTAATTTAGCTAGAAAATGAATCAAATAACAAAAGCCAGAATACAAAGGACGCATAAAAAAAAGAAGAGACTCATGTCCTTGCTCCTTAGAAAAGGGAAAGCATTCTCAAATCCTTTATCAGTACAGTATATCATAATATACAGACCTCACCAAAACAGGGTAGTTTTTAAAATAAAGTTGCAAAAAAAGCAATTATTCAGGGAAACAAATAAGGATACAGACACAAACTGAGGGTCCCCTTTCACTCGCAGCTTCCAATCTTTCACGCTCACTTCTTCTTCTTTTTTTTTTTTTTAATTTTTTTAGTTGTAGATGGACACGATGCCTTTATTTTGGATTTTTTGTTTTTGTTTTTTTTTAATGTGGTGCTGAGGATTGAACCCGGTGCCTCACACATGCTAGGCAAGCGCTTTACCACTGCATGCTCACTTCTTTTTAAGTTGTTTTCCCATATTTTGCCCTATGAAGACCAGGAATCACCTGTGTAAGATTTTCTAAACAGTAATTCCTGGGTCCAAACCACAGAGATTCTCCTTTAACTGGTTTTGGGTGTACCTTGGGCACTAGAGATTTTTTTTAAAGCACTCCCCAGGTGATTTTAATTTGCAGCCAGGCTAGGTATCCAAGCAGAATAAAGATAAATAGATGTGCTTGTGGCAGTGATGCTAGAAGATTCAGAAGTGGACTTATGCTTTTATTTTATTAAACTTTAAGTGTGTGATATATCCTTCACCACAAAATGTTCATAACCTTGAAATAAATGAAAGGAATAAAAGCTGGAGGATGGTATGTGTGTGTTTATGTGCACACATGCAGGTGAAAAAAGAGGCAATAACAGTTCTTATGCTAGTTACTTGAGAGCTAAAGATCAGACAGATTAAAGCAACTGAATCAAACAAAAATTTCATAAATATACTTCCCAAACTAAACAATAAAAAGATTCATAATAAAGATGAAAATGAACTTATTCTGGGGAGTATGAAAATATAGTAAGATCAAGAGAAAACAGGAATGTCAGTCAATCGTATATTATGTGAATTTCATCTCAAAAAAAAAAAGAAATATAAAGGGTTGAGAACAAGTACTATCATTGGAAAAAATAAAGATCTTTTCCATTCTTAAAAAAAATTTATAAAACATCCTCCCTCTCTAAAATAACCAAACTTTTTATTTACTGAGAAGGCAGAGTAATTAAATGTTTTACAGATTTAATTTTGCCACTTTTAATACAAAACCATTTGACCACAAATTACATTTCCCACTCAGACAGGAGGGGGCACTGTAGTTAACTAACAAAACTACTGAAAGCTTTTTTTGTAGGTATATCCTCAGAACAGAAATACCTAAAAGCCGGGCACGGTGGCTCAAGCCTGTAATCCCAGCACTTAGGGAGGCTGAGACAGGAGAATCGCGAGTTCAAAGCCAGCCTCAGCAATGGCGAGGTGCTAAGCAACTCAGTGAGACCCCGTCTCTACATAAAACACAAAATAGGGCTGGGGATGTGGCTCAGTGGTCGAGTGCCCCTGAGTTCAATCCCCAGTACCAAAAAAAAAAAAAAAAAAAGAAATACCTAAAATAAGGCCCCCTCTTTTAGGTAAGAACAGTTAGTGGATACTATGGTTTGCACACAAAATGTCCCCCAAAGACACATGTGTTGAGGCTTGGTCCCTGTGAAGAAACGTTCAGAGGTGGGGCTTTTGGGAGGATGAATCCATTGATAGCTGAATGGGATACTAGGAAGTAGTGGAAACTATAGGCAGGTGGGGCATGGTTTTTTGTTTTTTTAAAAAAATATTTTTAAAGTGGTTGATGGACCTTTATTTTTTTCATTTACTTATATGTGGTGCTGAGAATTGAACCCAGTGCCTCAAGCATGCTAGGCAAGTGCTCTACCACTGAGCCACAACCCCAGCCCCACGGGGCATGGTTTTGAGGAAATAGGTCACTGGGGCATGCCCTTGGTGATCCCTGGCCTCCCCTTCCCCTGTCTCCCTCTACTTCTCAGGTGCCATGAATTGAGCAGCTCTGCTTTGCCATTCCCTTTTGCCATGATGTTCAGCCTAGCCTCAGACTCAAAGCAATGGAGCCAACAACCATGAACTAAAATAAAAGCTCTAAAACAGTGAGTCAAAACAAATCTTTCCTATTCTAAGTTTTTCTTCTTTTCCCCCCAGGTATTTGTCACAACAACAAAAAGCTAACTAACACAGTGGGGAACAGGGAAAGTAAACTTACCTCTCTCTTTTTTTTGGATTTGATATCATCAGCACTGTTCGAGAAATTGGATTTCCTCTTGTTACTTTCTGACTTCTCCCTTGGTTTGTTATTCTCACCCTCCTTCATCTTCTTATACTTTTTCATAAACTCAGAAATTAGCTCAGGGCAATCCAAGTTTTTCTCTGGTTCCCAAGTATTGTGCTCCCTGGGCAAGAAGAATGGAGAAAAGAGGAAAATAAAGGGGAAAAAACCAGGTGACTTTTTTTTTTCCTTCAGTACCAGAGATTGAACTGATTGAAATGAGCCACATCTCCAACCCTTTTTTATTAAAATTTTGTTATTTTGAAATTTTGAGACAGTCTTGCTAAGTTGTTGAGGCTGGTTTTGAACTTCAATCCTCCTGTCTCAACCTCTCTAGCCACTGAGATTACAGGTGTATGGCACCACACCCAGCAATTCATTCTTTAATTTACTAATTTTTAGCAGTAGTGCGAAGTCAACCTAGGCGTGCTCTACCATTGAGCGACATGGTTTCACTTTTTTTTTTACTTTGAGACAGGGTCTCCTTAAATTACCCAGGCTGGCCTTGAATTTGCAATCCTCCTGCCTCAGCCTCCTGGGTCACTGGGATTGTAAGTGTGCACCACCATGCCTGGCATTGATCCTAGATTTCTATTATGAGAAATGAAAAAACTATGCCCACACAGACTTGTACATAATTATTTACAGCAGCATTTTAATAGCCATAAATGAAAACAAACATCCTTCAACTGCTAAGTGGACAAACTGGTATATTCATACAAGAGAATACTATTCAGCAACAAAAGAAACAAAATACTAACACTTGCTACAATTTGAAAGAACCTCAAAAAACATTAAGCTAATTGAAAGAGATGGAAAATAGATTAGTGGTTGCCTGAGGTTGAAGGTGGGAGTCGGTATTAATTACAAATGGGTTCAAGGGAATTCTAGCAGGTGGGGGCATGGGAATGTTCTGAAATTGGAGTGTGATAATAACTGCACCACTCTACAACTTTATGAGAAATTATACAATTACTGAATTGTATAATTTCAGCAAGTAAATTTTATAGTATGTAAATTACACCTTAATAAAGCTGTTCAACAATTCATATTTGTAGCAGAAGGTTATTGCTCAGTGGTAGAGTGCTTGCCTTGCGTGAATGAGGCTGAGTTCAATTCTTCATAATACCATGTTAAAAAATTTTTTTTGAAATTTGAATTCTGCTGCATTAAGTATGATTTCACACAATCATCTGTACAACTCTTTTCAAAAAAAATTTTTTAGTCATAGATGAACACAATGCCTTTATTTATTTATTTTATGTGGTGCTGAGGATCAAACCCAGTGCCTCACATATGCAAGGCAAGCACTCTACAACTGAACCACAATCCCAGCCCCCATTTGCACAACTCTTGAAAGAAGGACAACCTAATAATCACTTACCTCCAGTTTTCATTGTCCTAAACGTTACTCATATTTTGGGGGGAAAATGTTAAGCATAGGAGGATTGTAAATAGTTACACAGAAAAAGGCAATACAGTTGGGTGTGATGGTGCATGCCTGAAATCCCAGCAGCTCAGGAGGCTGAGGCAGGAAGATTACAAGTTCAAGGCCAGCCTCAGCAACTTAGTGAGACCCTAAGCAACTCAGTGAAACCCTGCTTCAAAATAAAAAATTACAAAAGGCTGGAGACTTAACTCATTGGTAAAGTGCCCCTGGATTCAATCCCCAATACCAAAAAAAAAAAAAAGGCAATACAGTACTATACTAAATCATCACAATAAAGGCAAACTAAAACAAGACAAAGAAGTAGGATTTGGAGTATATTAATTCAAATGCTCCAGGCTCAAGTCTACTGTCACTAATCATTCAAGAATATTTTTATATTAATAAACAAACAAAAGACTAAATAATGCATCCAACTAAACTTAGATCTATATTCCTGGCATAGGTTTTAGAAAACCAAACTACAAAATACATCAAAAGCTTATAGAATACAAGCAAGAAGGTATCTCCATGAGAAGACTGTACCAGATATCCCCTTTACCCTTAGTGGAAAAGCTTCTGGTTATGTGTTAAGTACTAGCTGCTGGGCACAGTGGTGCACCTCTGGAATCCCAGTGACTTAGGAGGCTAAGGCAGGAGGGTCACAAGTCTAAGGCCAGCCTGGGCAATTTAGCAATACTCTCAGCAACTCAGTAAGACCCTATTTAAAAAAATTTTTTTTTTAAAAAGGCGGGGGCCTGGGGATATAGCTCAGTGGCAAAGAGCCCTAGGTTCAAGTCCCAATATCACCCCATAAAACTAAAGGAGTACTTTATATTAAGATATACCTGTAAACTGAAAATATACCATAGAAGCAGCTTCTATAATCCTTCAATTGACTTGGGGAAAAAATTTTAAATTTATGTACCACCCATTTTAGAAATTTGGAGGGTGGTCTGGACATTGAATCCATTATTTGTTTTTGTTTTGCAGTGCTGAGGGTTGAACCTGGGGACTCATGCATGCTAGGCAAGTGCTCTACCACTGAGCTATACACCCCAGCCCAGCCTTTTTAAAATAAGCTATCTTTATGTGAAAATGGTTTGAACACATGCCTTACTAACTTGAATCAAATAGAAAGCAAAATAATGGAGCTGGGCATGGTGGCGCATGTCTGTAATCCCTGCACTTTGGGAGGCTGAGACAGGAGAATCGGGAGTTCAAAGCCAGCCTCAGCAACAGTGAGGCACTAAGCAACTCAGTGAGACCCTGTCTCTACATAAAACACAAAAATAGGGCTGAGGATGTGGCTCAGTGGTCGAGTGTCCCTGAGTTCAATCCCCGGTACCAAAAAAAAAAAGGAAAAATCTGGGCTGGGGCTATAGCTCAATGGTAGAGGGCTTGCCTCGCACATGTGAGGCATAGGGTTGGATCCTCAGCACCACATAAAAATAAATATATTGTGTCCATCTACAACTAAAAAAATAATAATAATTAAAAAATAATAATAATGGGAGAATCTGAGCTCTTTAGACCTAAACTTAACTTTCTATAAAAAAGTTTAAGAATGTGACAAAATTTATTTCTAAATCATTTTAGCTAACACTGGGAAACCTTTCCTTTGTTATCCCTTCTCTCAACAACAAAATAATTATTCACACAACTCTTCTCCCAAACCCACAGACCATATAGTTTACTATTCCAGAGGAAATTAGACACCACAATCAAGAGTCACACCAACACTAACACAAGAAGTAGACGTGGGGTGGGGAAGAGTCTGCTAATAGCTAAAAAAGCCAGATCTATCATCGGATTATCCCTTTTCCTACCATTTTGGCACTGCTGCTTCTATTTTAATAGTTTTCACCTCAAAGAGAGCACAGTATAATTTTAAAAGGGGCTGGATTTTAGAACCACAGAAATCTTGATACTGGATCCTTGTTCCACTATCCACAGGTTATGTCGTCTTTAGGATATAGCTTCACTAATTTCCTTATCTGGAAACTGAAAATATTTCTAAAGGCTTGTGTGTGTGTGTGTGTGTTATTATGGATTGAACCCAGGGGTGTTCTATCACTGAGCTATATCCGCAACCTTTTTTATTTTTTGAGACAGGGTTATCTAAGTTGCCAAAGCCTAGTCTCAAAACTGTGATCTTCCTGCCTCAACTTCTCAAATCCTGGGATTACAGGCATGCACCACCATGCCCAGTTTTAAAGGCTTTTTTTTTGGTGGTGGTGGTGGGGTACCAGGGATTGAACTCAGGAGCACTCAACCAGCCCTTTTTTGTATTTTATTTAGAGACAGGGTCTGAGTTGCTTAGCACCTCACTATTGCTGAGGCTAGCTTTGAACTTGTGATTCTCTGCCTCAGCCTCCCAAGCCACTGGGATTACAGGCACGCACGACTGTGCCCGTGCCTCTGTTAAATAGAACAGAGGAAGTAGAATCTGGTCACTATTTAACACACATAGTAGTTCCCCCTTATCTATGGTTTCATTTTCTGCAACTTCACTTACCCGTGGTTGACTGCAGTCCAAAAGTATTAACAGGAACATTCCATGAAATAAACAATTAATACATTTTTAAATAGCATGCTGTTTTGAGCAGCACGATGAAATCATGCACTGTCCCACTGTTCTGTCTAGAATGTCAATCATCCTTTGACCAAAGCATCCATACACTATCTGTCCAACAGTCATTTGGTAGTTGTCTCTGCTATCAGATTATCATGGTATTGCAGTCCTTATATTCCAATAACCCTTATGTAGTAGCCTAACACTGTATCACAATGCCTACATCATTCATCTCACTTCATCGCAATACACAGGCACTACATCATTTCTTATCATCATAAGAAGGGGGAGTACAATAAATATTTGAGGGAAATCCACATTCACATGACTTTTATTGCAGCACGCCACACTACAACTGTTCTGTTTTATCATTAGTTGTTAATCTCTCTCTCTTTTTTTTTTGGTACTGGGGATTGAACACAGGGGCACTCAACCACTGAACCACATCCTCAGCCCTATTTTGTGTTTTATGTAGAGACAGGGTCTCACTGAGTTGCTTAGCATCTTGCTCTTGCTGAGGCTGGCTTTGAACTTGTGATCCTCCAGCCACAGCCTCCTGAGCTATGGCTGCTGGGATTTTAGGCGTGTGCCACCGTGCCTGGCATTAGTTGTTAATTCTTTACTATGCCTAACTTACAAATGTCATAGATACATGTATAAGAACAAATATGTAGTGCATATGTATATATAGGGTTCAATATTATCCATGTTTTTAGCATCCACTGGGGGTATCCACTAGTACTCAGGCAGGTACTTTTGTTGTCAAATGGTGGGGTAAAGGGAAAAATTGGTTCCAGTCATTTATGAAATCCCAGGTTATTTATGACAAAGCGAGGATCGATGCTTAATCTGTCTAACCCAAACTCCATCTTTTTCCTTCTTAAATATGGTGAGGTACCAGTAGCTCAAAGAAGAGAGAGTTTTAAGTACCTTTCAAACACCTAAGTATTTCTAGTAGTGATTAGGCGGGCCTAAAGAACACCTTCAAAATTTTTAGTTAGTATTTTAATTCCTATCTCATGGTGCTCGTAAGTCTCTTAAACTCAACGGTTCTCACTATCTAGTAGAAGTTGTATTACCACCACTCTAAAAATATGGAGAGCATCTTCAGGTTGTTGTACTACCCACAGAGCACTCTGGGTGCTAGAGATGCTAGGTATCCTGCAATGCTTGAATTATCTCTTATTTTGAGACAGGGTCTTACCAAACTGCCCAGGATGGCCTTGAACTTGTGATTCTCCTATCTCAGTTTCTTAAATTGCTGGGACTAGAGGCATATGCCTACCACACTTGGACTATGTTTGAAATTTCTGCAAATAAAATATTGACCTCAAATAAGTCTTTCATTGAGATGTGTAATTCAGGATGGGGTTGTGGCTCAGTGGTAGAGTGCTCACCTAGCACGT
Organism: Geosciurus inauris; assembly: GCA_004024805.1. Classification (NCBI taxonomy): domain Eukaryota; kingdom Metazoa; phylum Chordata; class Mammalia; order Rodentia; family Sciuridae; genus Geosciurus; species Geosciurus inauris. The sequence continues at coordinate 32,508 of PVHX01012682.1, forward strand.
GTGAGGCACTGGGTTCAATCCTCAGCACCACATAAAAACAAATAAATAAATAAAACAAAGGTGTTGTGTCCATCTACAACTAAAAAAATATTTTAAAAAAGATGTATAATTCATCTTGACACACTTTTAAGATCCAATTCAGGTTAGGGGATTGACTTCTTTCTTTGTTAAAATGTATATATATTTTATCTTAGTTGTATCCCAAATACTATTACTACTAACAGTTTATACTTACATTAAGTTTATGTTTCAGGCTTCATACAACTACCCAACAACTTTTAAGTACTCTTTATTGTCCCTATTTTATTGATGAGAAAAAAGATTAAATTAGCCAAGATCATCCAGCTAGCGTCTTAAGTGGTGGAACAAGAATCTGGACCCAGACACTTTGGTTGCCAAGGCTATGCTCCTAACCAATCCATTATCCTGCCCCTCAAAAGCCGTATCAAAACATCAGCTCCACGAGAAAGGGAGACTACCTCCTTGGCTTCTGTGTCTTCTGATTCTTAGGAAAGGTGAAAAAAGGTGGGGGAAAAGACGACAATGGTGGCTCATGGACGAGTAAACCAATGGTGTCTACCTCTATAGAGTCCTAAAGCCTGAAAAAAAGTACTTACTCAGAAAAGCCTTTCCACTTCAGCAGATACTCCACTTGCCCTTTAACCACACGCCTATCTAACACCTTCTCCACAACATACTCCTCCTCATCCTCTGAAGAAGAACTGTCAGCTGTCCTCTTGGTTTTCTTTCCCATGTCGCACACTATTCCACCTGAAGGACTAAGGCCACCGGGTTCCTGCAAAGGGGAAAGACAAAATGATTACAACCTTTTTTTTTTTTTTTTAAATATTTAGTTGTAGATGGACACAATGTCTTTATTTTATTGCTTTGTATGTGGTGCTAAGGATCGAACCCAGGGCCTCACGCATGCGAGGCAAGCGCTCTACCACTGAGCTACAACCCCAGCCCTGATTACAACCTTTTTGAGGATTAAAAACTTTCTCTCTCTCTCTCATCAATGTGATAGAAGAGAGAGAACATCAAGTTGCCACATACCCTTCTTCTGGATTTATGATCATTCTATATAGACAGTCTTAAGAATTTTTTTTTAAAGAATTTAATTTAAAAAATGGATTATTCCTTAATCCCCAGCTACAATTTTCTCTTTGGTGAAAGAGATGAAAATTATTAGATGGCAGTTATCTAACTCCTGGTTACTTTTGTAACTGTTTTCAAGTCTGGAACTCAAAGAGAAATGTGGAAAACCTTCAGTTAAGTGAACCAAGACAGAATGAAAATATTTCCCTCCAAGGTGAATAGAGTCTTTATAAAAATGAAAAAAAGAAGCCACCAATATGTAACTTTTCTCTAATCTGAGCATCTTGACCAGTCTCTTAGTAGCACAAAAAAGGCCTTGCTTAGGCATCTTTCACCACATTTTCAGTGACTCGGTACATTTCCTTGAAACAAATTGAGCCTGTCCCCTCCAGAGCATCCATCAGCTCAAAAGAGCAAGGCTGACATCTCAAACACACTAAGCCTCCTTTTTCAGCCTGCTCATTTGGGGATGGGAGGGAAGCAGGAAGAAAAAAAAAAACTTTTTAGTCCTAAAATTCAAAATTAGTCACTGGATTGTTCAGTAATTCCCATGGCTCAACTAACCCAAATAGTTAAGGAGGTCCCTCTCCTCTTAACTGAAGTTGACTTTGGGCCAAAGGAAGAGGAGGAAAAAGAAGTCTGGCCCCACACTCAGCATCAACATGAAGCCTCCTCGAAACACAGAGGAGCCATTCATAGGCCCAAGGAAAGCTGAAGCAAGGCAAAACTAATGGAAATTGAGTTAAGCCCAGAAACATGCACAACAGGGGGTGCTCCACAGAGAATCCAGTTTTTTAAAATTCAACACTGTTGTTACCATAATCATATTTAAGAATTCTTCCTTGACCATGTTAAATGGTGCCTATAGTCTGGATTATAGAGTAGCAGGGATTGTTTTCTTAGCTGAACTTCATTTTTATTTTGCTGTTTAAAGATGTTTTTCAGCACTCCTAAAACATTACCATGTTAACCTGAAAACCACTCCCAGGAATAAGGGCCACTAATGTCAGAATTATGTTCATGTCAAGTAAACATAAAAAGTTACATCAATTCACTTCAAATTAGTAGATTTTAAGAAATAATTGTAACATATTATTGGAAACCACATTCTAGAACTTACTGCAATAGGTATACACATCTAAAAAGCTGCCTGTACCCATCACTGCCCTATAATAAAACTAAGTTTTCATTAAAATACTTTATTTGGAAAGAGTATGGGAGAATGTAAGTAGGAGTTTTAAAAATAATCTTTCCATGAATTTAGAAGAGACTCCTAAGCTGCAAGAAAATATATCTGATTTGGTTTATTTAAATAAAAACAGCCTCCGACCTCACCAGAGACAGGAAATGTCATATTCCAGGGAGAGTCCCCACCCCCACCCCCACTCACCTTGGAATTTCCGGGAGCTGAGCAGTTTAGGTCAGAGCGCTGGGGTAAAACCAGCCCCATGTTAGATGCATGCAGTTAAGCATTGTGGCTATGGCCTCCCCTGCCTCAGCAGGAAAAACAAGGATTTACATATGTGTTCTTCAGTTTGAGGGAGGGAAAATGAAAATTTCCCTTTATCCCTTCATGCAGAAGAGAAGCCCCCAAAGTAGAAAATGAATGGGGGTTCCCTCCTTTACCTACCGGATCGCCCCAGTTCTTTCTTTCCCTCTGGGCTAACAGGAGGGGCCTCCCCTCCCAGGTCTGGGGCTTGGCGGGCTGGCAGCTCCCCCGCCCCCACCCAGCTGCCTGGGCGCCACTGCGCAGCTGTCCCAGTCCGTTGCCATGGCAACTGGCAGCCGTACTAGACTGAGGGGGAGAAGCAAATGGAAAAGTTAAAAGGCTTAACTTTCCTTTTCAGTGATGACTGGGTGGAGAAGTTGGACGGTACCTCCCTTGGCCTCAAGACACGACATTCAGAAATCAAGGGAATTGGTTCTTGGGTTTTAAGTTCAAAACAGGCTTATTACTCTAAAAGCACTGTGAATTAATCAATAGCAATTTAAGATCATCTAATAAGATTATAGCTCACTGGAAGGAGGAAGGGAAGGGCCAGGTCCTTCTACAATAAGATCTGTACAAACCACCCCTACCCTAATCCACCAGAAGTACTTTAGACAAGGCCTTTTTCACCATCTGTATAGTACGGTTAAGGGGCTGGGGTTGTGGCTCAATAGCGTCTGGCATATGTGAGGCTCTAGACTTGAGCCCCACATTGGGGAAAAAAATATTCCCTGTGTATAGTACAGTTATTAAAATTGTTTGAAGGGGGTAATCAAAGGAAAGAGGGGGAGGGGAAGCATTTCAAAGATACCATGAGGTTCC